>JAUTDX010000550.1:0-134227 GCA_030844895.1 Ambrosia x helenae | reverse complement strand
ATTATAATGTTAAACATAATCCATAATATAAAACAGTACAACTAAATAAATAAAAACCCGCACCGCAACGTAAGAAGTACATAGTCTAAACATTTTCAAATATTAAAAGTAAACCAAACCATTTTGTACGATATGAAATATCCTAAACCGAAGGACCTACCAAGAATCGATATAGTTCTTATACATGATCAAGACCATTTTGTTAGTTTTAATATTGAAGATTATTTCATTTAACAATGCTTAAAATAAAACAAGCATCTGAGTGTAAAACCTTCGTGCTATTGATTATCATTGGTGGGGTTGGCACCTCCATTGATGGCTTATGCATTGCTTGTTCCGTTTCTTTTGTTCAATAAAAAGAAATACACCAAACCATTTATACTAACCTAATTGGATAATTGCAAACCCTCTAAAGACAATGCATAAAAGCAAAAATATAAAAAACTAAACACACAACAAAAATGAAAGCCACCACTGCCATTGATCATTGATGGTTTCTCCATAAGGTTTTTCATGTTTCTTTCATTCAAAACAAACAAATATCAAACAACATACGAATTAGAACCAAAATTGAAAAAAAACATTGATCTGCTGACATTCTTTTGACGTCTAAAAGATATATGTGAATAAATAAGCTAGTCATTTTCCCATTTGTACACAAATATGTGAGGTTTTCAATTTGTTTATGGTTGCACCTATTCAATCGATTTATGACTGATATTAAAATCTCCATCCGCTTAAAAAAATGAAGCATACCCAGTGTCCTTTGGTTTCCAAGATAACACAAATTAAACTTTTCACCTCATCTTTTTGGTTTGAAACTCACTCTAACATTGTCACAACTCACCAAGTCACAAATGTGTGTGTGTTTATCCATCTCAATGCTGTTAAGGTATCTCAGTTTCTGCAAGTGGGATCGCACAGTAAAGTTAAATGCAATATCTCATTTTTTTCCGCAAGTGACTTCTGCCCTGGGTAAAACATGGTACCTCGGAAAGAACATTAAAGTTGACCTTTTGACTTTTATTTCAGTGTTGTATGTGGATTCGAGATATGTTAAAAGACATTTTTATTTAAGAAAATTAGCTTCTCAATGTTGTTTTTGCTTCAAACGGCTAGGAATGTGTGGCCAAGGAGAAAGAGAGAAAACTTCAAATCCATCTAACAAACAAGATGATACATCCCTCTTCTATTCAGACATCATGCCACTAATAGTATTACCTTCTTGCATTCACATATTATTTTAATATTTAACTTTATGTTCTGCCATTTTGTATCTTTTGTAACGCTATATTATGTGTTATAGGTTAACAATAAGTCAAGTGCTGGAGAAAATGCATTTATGTGGTTGGGATCATTAGTTCCTTTGGTGACTGATTTCATTAATGGAGGTTTACTTTTGAGACACTAAAGCATTTACAGAAAACCGTCTTCACTTTCCTGCTTATGACAATTTCTTGAAGAAATTAAGAAGTATCTTATCTCCACATTGTGGCTTATATAATACATGCAATCTAAAATGTTCTGGTACCGAAGTAAACTAAATATGCTGATTGCTGAAATAGACATGATAGTTTATTATCTGTAATTTTAATATTTCAATTTTGGGGCTGGTTGTTAACAGATGTGTTACATCATTTGCAAAAGCAAGCAACACCAAGGAATGTTGACATGGCAGATGATGAGTTTATTCTGCACGTTGAGGGTACTGCAACTTCACAAAGAGTAATCCGCCATATAGGGAAACAGAGCTGGCCTGGTATGTATAAATTCTTTTTAGATCATTTCTCTTTTAGTTCTTCCTAGAAGTGACGTAAAAACCCCTTTATAATGAATGATTGATTTCAGTTTTGTACAAGTTAGATGGGTCGATTTGAAAATTCTAGCCAGAAGGGAATGGGTCAAACATGTTGAAAGTCCTGCGTACACCCTTTCTAAATCATTTAATTCTAAGATTCGGATTATTATTGAATTATTCTAAACGGTAGGTTAGTAAACGATATAAGAAATGGACAAAAAAGTTTAAGCAAAACCAACTCAATCCAACTTGACCGTTTACCCATACTAAACATGACCACTTTCCACTCTTAAGTTGTTTTGACCCATATATCAACCCGCTCATCTTGCCACCTCCAGTTCTTGTACACAAACAAAATATATTGAGATGTGATCTGATAATATTAGCACTATTCTCATGTAGCTGAATTTTGTAGGTAGGCTTACATTAACCAACTATGCGCTCTACTTTGAGGCATCAGGCTCATTGTCATATGAAGATGCAGTCAAACTTGACTTGTCACAGGACTCGATAAAACCCGTAGCCACAGCCCATTTGGTGCTCCTCTTTTCGACAAAGCCATTATTTACGAGTCTGCTGAGCTGTTAGATTATTTACGAGTCCCGTTGTAACTTTTTACAATCTTTTTATGCTACAATTAGTCAATTACCAAAGTGGCCTTCCACAAAAACTTGTAATTACCAAAGTGAATAAAAAAACTTGTAAGTTACAAGTTGTAACTGCCAATACAAACCACCACCAAAAAGTTATGACATTTGCCCTTAAGAAAAAGTGTTCCTAGGTCAACCCAAATTGACCCATATCAAAATCACCCATTTTGACCAGACCTGTACGACCTAGGGAACCCCAGCGTTGCAGCGGGAACATAATTTAAACCTTAGAATGATAAAGAAACTCATATATAAGTTGTATATATGTATATAAAATCACCCGCCCTTCGTGACGGGTAAGTTCTTAACGACTACATAGGACATGTAAATAATAGCATGCTACGATCTAGTAAAATTCAATGCACTTTTGCATTTATTTGGGAATACAATAAGTATATAGCAATGACGTTTATAGATACATACATGATATGGTTAAATTGAAAGCTTAGCATAGGAAAATAGAAGTATCTTTCAGACGTTCGCTTTAAAAATCGAGGGCCTTCCTTGCTAACAATAGGTTGGTGAACCCATTCTTGATAAGTTTCTCGAAGATGGCTAACCTGTAGATTCAAAGATTTTCACAATCAAGAAAGAACAAAAGTTAAAAGAAAAAAAAAGGAAACAAAAATGCAAGGTTTGACTGTGTCAAATATTTAAGATACCTTTTAACAAATAATCAAATATAGATAAAAGAAACATGTAGATCGTATGTGATCCCGCCTCGTCCTCGCCATCCCCACATAGAACACAATGACTATCACCAATGTTAATGCTTCTTTTATTAACTCAACCTTAGTTGGAAGTCGTTTCATCAAAAGTCACCACATAAATACGTTGCATTTGGTTGGAACCCATTTGCACCAATCAAAAGCCGTATAAGTCACAGAAGCACGGGAATCGCTAACCAGTTACGAACAGCAGCCACTGAGAAGGACCCTTGCGTGTCACCATCCCATCTCCAAACCTCCGCTCCTGATTTAAAAACAGGTCATACATATCATATGAGTATATAGTTTTCAGTGGTAAACAAATTTAGAATTTTTCACTTGGGTTTCCCATATTTGGCTGATGGGTCCCTTTTATCAGATTGTATGGGTGGAGAAATTGGTAGTGTGGGAAACGAGTCAAAACAGTTTTTGAGTTATAAAAATGGTTATAACTATTAAGTAGGGTAGAAAAGGTACGGGTCAGGTTGCGTGTTAGGCTGGCGTGCAAACATGTAAACTTTCTTTTAACCTTATTGATGTGATTGATGACAGCAGCCAATCCTTGCCACCAGAATTTGACAAACCTTTTTGATGTTTTCACTTCTCATGCCAACAGATCTGCACTAACTTCCTCTTGTATTTTCTTAAATTGACTTTGGCTTATATTCTATAGATCATCAAGGTTTGTCTTTAACTAGGTTTGTTTTAAGATCTTTCCTTTTTACTTTAATTTTGTAGAACTAATGAACAATTAAGTTGGATTCTGTTTGCTTTAATCGATATGATATGCGGAATCTTGTTGTTGGGTACACGTTATTGCATATTTGCTTACAAGTTTTGTACTTTGTTGACAGATTATGCTTTAATCGATAACGAGGTGGTCGTTGGTAGTAATGCTATCGGCTAAACAGGGACACGGCAAGGATCAGCAAGAATTCGAGCTATTTATCGACAAATACTTCATAAAAGTTTGTATTAGGCCTTCAAATTCAAAGTTATGGACAAAATACATTTATGTCAGATTAATAATGATTTATTATGAATATTAATATCATTGTCATACACTTCAATAATGTCGGATTGATATTAGAGGATATTAATATCAATGTCATTCATTATCAATATCCAAATTTGCTACATTAATAGTGTTGCTCGGTTTATATTTTCTTGTCATCTGTTTTGGCCTCAAATCATTGTCAGGGCTATGACCTTTATATACCTTTTTTTGGCTTCTCTACTTATTTGCCTTCGAGGTAGTTCATTTATCGCTGCATTGTAGTTATGTTTCTAAGAAATTTGTAAATTATTCACCTTATTACTTTGTGTGGTTAGTAGTAAGAGTGCAGAATGCATTGTTTGTGTAAATCATTAACCAATATTTTGTAGATTTTGTTTGTGGTGCCTATTTGGGAGGTGTCGAATTGCATATACATAAAGGTCAAGAAGTTGCAGTCAAACTTATTCCAAGGTCAAAGGTGTGTTGATCTGGGTTGTTTTGTATCTAATAGGTTAGTTGGGTTTAACAAAAAGCTTAATTCGAATAGGCTGTGCAGATCAAACGGTTTAAACGTCTACTATTATGTAATTCAATATATGAAAGTAAATTCCTGGTTGTGCCCAGAAGTAGGCTATAAATTTACAATTTGTTTTTTTATTTATTTATTTTAAGGTCTTCATGAATCAAATAAAGGTATACAAGCTCCTAATAACCAGTACCACACCTTCATCTTATTTGTTTTCATTTTTTGAACCTTATTTAATTTTATTAGTGTAGTGAGATTGTCCACTCCACAATATAGCGCGGATTCCATTTATAGTTTTTATTTAATTTCAGATAATCGGACCCATAATGCTTAATCTTTCTCAGATGGTTTATTTCAACAATGTGTTACCATAGTATTTTTCCACTCGCTTGATAAAATAGTATTTTGTTTTCAATAGGTGACAAATGAAAAGGTGGTTGCTTTTATGGATCTGGCACAATTGAAGTAGTAAACCATCTAATTGACCCGCTATAAAGAAAATGAAAGAGGCGTCATTAATATTTGAGTTAAACTCATCCACACCCTACTCCTATGTTGAATTAATCGACTGACAATTGCATTCTCAGTTATATATAGTTCTTTGATATCCTTTCTTTTTTATGAAACGAACAAAGCCTTCTACTGAGTTATTTAAATCAACTTAATAATGGTAGGAACAAAACATGCTCTATACTTTTGTAATAATTTACATATGTATAATGTCATATACCATCTATTATAGTGTTGTTTTTTATGTCAATTCTTTTGTTTATGCTCAGTTGCTCTTGGTAATCGAATCAAACTAGTAGGAATGCCCGCGCGTTGCCGCGGGTTTTTATGTTTTTTGTGGTGACTATCTAGGACTCATGTCCTAGATCGGTAGCCAACCGACTACCAAGGGTTTATTTATTATTAAACCGTTAAGCACTCCGTCTATTTTTTGGGTGGCGTATCCAAACTGATTAAAAAAAGTTGCAATTGCTAGCATATATTCATCAAATCAAGAGTAAGTCCATGATTGTCCCCCAAAATGTTTTCCTGATGCATGGCAACACCCGATATTTTAAAATTGTTTTTTTTACCATACTGGATACGGTTCAATAGGCCATATTGGGCGGTTTAACCGGGTATACCAGTCGGTGGAACCGGTTTACTAGGCGGTTTAATCGGTTGTACCGACCGGTAATCTGGTATGAACCAGTTCTATTCGTCCTTTTAATATTCACAAATTCATCCTTCTGATACTACCAAATCCCATAAAAACAAATTTAAGGATGTTTGGATTCTGATACTAGCGAACGATGCAGATCATGCTTTATGTAAATTTATATTATATTTATGTGTAATTTGATTGAGTCAATCGGGTTTATTATTGATTATGGAATGCAAACAACATTGATGGTACTTTATTTAAAAGTTGGTAAATACGTGAACAAATTAAAAAAAACAACTATCTATGGGTATTCATCTTGTTGTGGCCAATGGGCACTTTTCATACATAAATCAAGTACACTTCAGCCACAAACATATACCACCCCCAACCATTAACGTTAACCTCCGCTTGCAATCTTGTAAATTGTTTTGTTTTTTTAAATACAGAATACAAATACCCATAGAGGGTAATATATTTGATACAATACGATATTCTTATCGGTTGTTAACATAGAGAAATTTTACAAAACAAATACCATACAGCTCATTTGATTCTATATTAGTTTCGTATTAGTTACTTTTGTTTATTCGTATGGTTATTTGATTTAGTTCACTATTATTTGTTTCTATTCGTTATGGTTATGATGATTTCAACTATATTGCTTCCATCCATAATAAATCGTGTGTTATTTTATTGCATCAATGATTTCTTGAAGTACTTGATAAATGTGTGACGCTTATGACGTATGTCCACCACTATGATGCTACTGACCTAAAACCTTTTAGAAAAACAACCATAAATACACTTTTGTAAAAATATTATACGAATACTACCATAAGCGAGCCCCGCAATGTAAAGTGTCGCCCCGCCGCAACGCGCGGGCCAACCCACTAGTGCTGATTAAATGAGGGAAATATATATATATATATATATAATATATATATATATATATATGGGAAAGTTAATTTGAGAACACCTATATTTCGTGCGAACCGCGAGAACGCCATCTAAAACCATTCAAATCAAAATTTTCCTTTTACACTTATCTGTATTAATAAAATACAATCCCAAAAACACAATTTATGCGTAAAAATTTAAACGTATACGGAAATAAATTGTTTTTACACATGTGTTAATTTACTATTTGTACATGCGTAAACTGTTTCATTTACACATGTGTAAAAAGTTAATTTGAAAGTGTTTTTGCAAGAAAAGATGTATTATTTGGAAAGAAAGTTCATTTTTTAATGTTGTACTTTGATTATAATTTGGTTTGTATTGAAAAAAAATGATTTTGATTAGTTTTCTCATTTGTTCTCACGGTTCTCGCGATATTTAGCATTCTCAAGATAACCATTATATATATATATATATATAGGGTCAAGATCCTGTACAAAGTGTTTTTTGTGTGAGAAGCGTGAGAAGGTGTTTTGCCCATTAGATCATTTTAATCTATGGTGTGGATTAATTGAGTGGTATTTTAGTAATTAGTGTTATATTATTAATAATAAATTAGATGGCTGAGGGGTATTAAGGTAAAATCGTCACCTACATTTAATTGATATCAAATTTAATCCCTTATTTTTAGGATATTCCCTTCTCTACTCTCTCTCTCTCCTCCATAATTCTCTCTTTCCCTGTTGTCATTGAGAAAACCATTCATCTCCATTTTGCGCCGTCACTCCAAATTCCGATCGAGTTTCAAAGATTCTTTTTTTTTTGTTTTTTTTTTTTGTTGAAAGGCTCAAAGATTATTTTAATGTGTCTAACTTTCGAGCACTTTAGTCAAATATTTCATGCTCCATTATGGTCCATAATTGGCCATATATATTTACTTTTTAGTTTGTCATAATTTTATATACCGGTAATGTTCAAAGGATTATTATTATTGTTGTGTTTTATGTTCAAAGGATTTTTTGTGGTTTAGTATTTTTTGAATTTAAAACACATTTTAAATGTATGTATAGTTGTGTTTTAAATACATTCTAGTGTGTTTTTTTGAATGTGTTACTGATTGTGTATGATGAAGATAAAACACAGTGGATTATGAAGAAGATGGTGATAAAACACACGAGACTGTTTAAAACACAAAGATGAGAATATGGTGATAAAACACACGGTTATGGTTTTATGGGTTAATGGGTTTATGTTGCTCTAATGGGGTTAAAACACAACAGGTAACGTATTTGATTTGGTGTTAAAACACACAAGGTTAAAGAGGCATATGGTTTGACGGATTTATAAAACACAACAGCAAGAACGCAAAACACAACAACAAGAATTTTCGAGAATTGATGTTGAATAATACGTGAATGATGAATGCAATGCAAGAATGATTTTATAATAATTGAGCATGATTTGTTGAGAGTCATAATAATATCCCTAAAAATTCTCCAAATTAATTACAAAACATTATTATCAAATTTATCTCTAAAAATAAGATTATGATGCAATTTACCTTAATGCCCCTCTAGTAAATATTCTTGGCTGCCACATGTCACCACCCCATTGCTTCTCACCCTTCTCACAAAAATTTGGCTTTGTACAGGAACCTAAACCTATTTTATATATATATATATATATATATATATATATATATATTTCCCTCATTTAATCAGCATAACATTATTTTACACTTATGTAAATGAATTCACGTTACACAAGTATTACCACTTATAATATCCTTATGACCAATGTCACATAAATCCACCAAAGACAATTTATAATTAAAGTCATTCTTTTAATACTTGTTCACCCGATGGTGATATATTCACTGACCACTTCAAATGTGGTTAAACCAATGGTGACTTCACCACTAACATCCGAGGGTGACTTCTATAACTTACCATGTCATTCCTGTGATGGCGACTATTCTTCCTACTAAAACAAGTTTACATAATTTGTTCTTCCTTTCACATTAGTAACACCAATTTATGTAGTTTTATCATACCACAACTTAGCAATTAATATAACAAAATTTTTAGGGAGTCATGTGAACTCACCTGAACGTATAGAGGTTCTAGGAACCTTTATCCGAATGCTTATTATCTCCTCCCGCTACCGTTTGTTCGCCTACACAAGATTCGTGTTTGCCATATATCGCGACAGAAATACATCTCAAACGCCATCGGATATATACCGCTTCCGTTATACTACCAAAACCAATTATCCATCGTCTATTTACGCTAGTCATCTATCGCCACCCTTTTGATTGCGTCTTTTGACAACCGTTACCACCCCTAACTCTCCATATATATCCTCGACACCTATTGTTTCTTTACCTCTTGATTCACCCCAAAATTATTACAATTCTTTTTTTTTATATATATCTATCTCTCTACATATACGCTTTACGTATACGAATATATATCGCGAGAAACTACCTTGACCCTTATTTAATTTAAGGAAAACAAGATGCGATAATGGGCTTTAGGTTTGACACGTTTTAACCCACAATCAAAGGTGGCAAATTCGTGTAACATGGGGCTTGGGAGATTGTGAGGTGTGATGTAGATAATTATCCATTCCAAAAATTATATTTTAAATTATCAAAAACCAACAAACTTAATATTTTGAGAGAGGCTGTTGTACAAAGCCTTCTTAACGTACAAAGTGTAAGAAGGATTCCCAGCCATTAGATTTAGGTGATGGCAAGATGGTAATTAACAATCCTAATCATATTTGGGTTAATCTAACCAAAGGTAAATTAGGAAACACGCGTTTAAATTTCTGTGAAATCGTAACAAACATAATCGATGCAAAAATTTTCAACGATTGAACCTGATTTTTCATCGTTTTCAACTCGATTAAACGTTCAGAATGATTAAACAATAAAAAACATTTGATTACAAACAAAATCAAAACGTATTTGCAGAAATAGAAGAAAAACAGAGTATGATAATTCAATTGATAAAATTAATCGAATCATATTCAAAAATCACTATCAACACATGTATTATTCACATAAACGAACGATGTTGATAATAGAAGAAGAATTAAAGAAAAAAAATGGGTTTCAAAAAGTTCCAGACAATGAAGATCAGAATTGTTAAACATAAAATCATAAAACGCACTTGGTTTTTTTATAAACGCATTTGGTTTTTTAAACACTATTTAAACTGGTTTTTACAAAAACGCACTTGTTTTTTTGTAAAACGCACTTGGTTTTTTGTAAAACGCACTTGTTTTTGTAAAACGCATTTGGTTTTTGTAAAAAGCACTTGATTTTGGTAAAACGCATTTGGTTTTTGTAAAACGCACTTGTTTTTTTTGTAAAACGCACTTGTTTTTGTAAAACGCATTTGTTTTTGTAAAAAGTATTTAGTATAAATAAAACTCACCTTTACCTCATTTTTCCCTTTATATTCCTCTGTTTTCCTCCAACAAACAAACAACCATATTCACACACAGTTGATGTAAGGTTTTTATGGATTGGTTATTTTTTTTCTTTTTTTCTTCTTTTTCCTTTGTTTTGTGATTAGCGAGAGACACAGGGGTGTTGGCTTGGTTGTCTTCTCCAAAGATAGAAGGAAGTGACTAGATCTGAGCCACGATTGAGGTCGGTTTGAAGGAGAACAAAGTGAAGGGTTTTTGAAGGTGTCGGAGGTTAGAGGAGAGAGGGAGCGGTGAGGCTTTGTCCGGCGGTTGGGTCAGGCGGCGACGGTGGTGGTGGTGGTGGTGGTTGTGGTGGTGGTGGTTGTGGTGGTGGCAGTGGTTAATGAACGATCTGAAAGAAACATTACCCTTTACCCTTTTAATCATCCAAAATTGGGTTAGTTAGAGTTAACTAGGGTTTACACTTGTCAAGTTGTGGTGGCTTCTTACACTTTGTATGTTAAGGATACTTTGTATCCTATACTTTCTCTAATATTTTATGTTGTTATACGTGAGATACAAAATATATATATGATACATATATCCATTAATCAAATCTATCATCTTTGAGCTAACTAAGTTATATAAAAATGTAGTAATTGGTCACTAAATCTAAAGTTTAAGCATTTTTACTAGCTTTAATCTTTAAACAACCATTTGATTAAAGCTTGTAGTAATATCTCGTATCTCAACTGATTTTTTTTCTATCTATCAACTCTTTATATCTATAAATCGGGATGTTACATTGGTAGAGGGTATCAAGAAGGGCCTAGGAAAAAAGAGAAGTGGTTGGGTCGACGAATTACCAAATGTCCTTTGGGCATACCGGACGATGAACAAACCGAGCACCGGAGAAACACCCTTCAGCCTCACGTATGGGACGGAGGCGATGATCCCGGTTGAGATCGGAATGCCAACCCATCGGACCGTTAGTCAATGTGACAACGAAAAAGAGCTTCGGTGCAATCTCGATCTTTTGGAAGAACGGCGAGAAGCTGCTGCCATCAAAGAAGCAAAATACAAACGGACCCTAGAAAAATACTACAATTCATGGGTCCAAGAAAAGACATTCAATATCGGAGAGTATGTGATGCGGAGTAATGAAGCTAGTGGTTCAGAGAAGCCAGGCAAAATGAGTCCCAAATGGGAAGGACCATATGCCATTACTTCGGTGGGTGAAAAAGGAGCTTACAAGCTCGCTTCTCTTGATGGGGGCGCATTCCTCAAACATGGAATGGAGTGCATCTCAAGAAGTGCTATATTTAAGGATCTAATTAACTCATAAGTTAGTTTTTCTTTTTCTTAATTTCAAATGTAAGAGTGGGACGTGAATTCCTCACATCTTTTATTTAGTTGTACTGGGGAATGTCAATCCTCCGCACAATATCTTAGGTTTAAAAATGAGATGCGACATATTTCATTCAATACAACACAAGTTGATCCTTACAAATTCATTCCTATCTATATTCAAAACCACAAATGTTTATACGTATGTTGAAAAACAACATGCAAGCTTCGGTGCACGGAGCAAAAATACTCCGGCATCAGAAGGGGGATAACAATTAGGGCATGCGGGTATCCAAGGCCTTTTCGTCCGGACTTCTTGATCATACAAGTTCGAAAGACAAAATACCGAACTTAAAAGATACCCCGGAATAAAGACTACGTAGCACTTTTTAATTTAAAACACGCGGAAAATGAACGTTCTACTTCGAATGTTATAAGTAGTCAAGGATGAATAATCCCAAAAACACTTAAAACATAATTTATGTCGAGGCTCAAAAATCATGGACGCATGACAAGTCTCAATAATATGAACTAAGGTTTTCAAGACCTTAGTACGTGCATGACAAGTTTATACTTAGCAAAAAATAAGAAAAAATAAATCCGAAACACAAGGATATTCAACAAAACAAAGTATTCCCATCCATTAAACTAACAAAATTACAAAGTTCACGTTCGTTCTTCAAACGAACTTCGACTAAGTACTTACAAAAGAAGGTGCATCCATATGCAACCATGTTACAACCAACCTATTATAAAAGCTTCACAGAAGGACTAGAAAACACCGAACCTATGTGGAGGAACGGGTGGTACAAGGATTAAAAGAGCTTCACTAGAGAGAACTAAAAATCATCAAACCTATGTGGAGGAACGGGAGAGAACCTAGTACTTCACCAAGCCTTGTGCCGAATCATCAATGACTGATAACAGCTTAAAGGCTTTGATCACAACATCTAAGGGCTCCGATACGAGGTCTTGCAGCTTGGAGATAGAAGGAATAGTAACATCATCATAGCACTTCACCGCTTCGAACAACAATTTCTTGGCATTTGGCACTAGCTTGGGGTTGCATTCATTGGCACTCCACTAGGGGCAGCGGTATAACTAGATCGTACTCCAGCATTAAAACCTATGCCATTCATGGCATTATTCACCCCAGCTACGGCTGCCTTCATAGTCGGACAGTTTCGAACATGATGAGAAACAAGCTGCACGCCTTCAGTCAAACCATATTGTTTGAAGGCAAACAACGCCTCAATCTCCTTCAGCAAATCACCTTTCTCCGCCTTCTGTTTCTCGACCTCCGCCATCAAGTCATTAACAAGCTTCATAGCTTCTTTCTCATGAGCCAAGGCTTCATCCTTATCTAAAAAAACAAAAAATTACTAAGTGTCAAAAGAAGTCAAGAAACAAAAAAGTATTACAAAACAAAGTACAAACCTTTCACAAGCACATCCACTGCTTCTTTGGTCTTAGACATAAGCTTTTCAAGCTCTTCAATGGAGTCAATATATTTCTTCTTAGAAGCTTCATGAGCCAGTTCAACAGCCTGCAGCTTCTTCTTCAAATCATCCACTTCGCCCTGAAGTTTGTCTCGATCCTTGCCAGCCACAGCAAGGGTGGCTTGAGTAGAACGAAGCTGCTCTTGACTGTTTTTCAGAGATTCCACCAGATTGCCATGACCACAAGCACTGCCGCGTCTCATCAGCTTCCCTCTCTGAAACTCCGAATCTACCCACCTCCGATACATTTCAGACACTAGAAAGTTCGACTAAGCTTGATTCACCATCAAAGCATCTCCCAAATCATCATCCTTCAGCTTCTTATAGTGGGCATGATCAGCCGGAGTATTCAGATTAAACAACATCATTTTGGATGATAAGGCATCCACCACCCGAGACCCATTCATCAAGTCCTAATCTGGGACAAAAACGTCTTCGGTCGTGGACGGATCGACCTCCATGACATCATCCAAAGGATCTACAAGGTTAAACAGGATCATTGTTTCTGTTTCAAACTAACAAGGAGAATATGACGCACCATATTCATTCTCCCCACAAGTTTGAAAGATAGAGACGCGACCAATAAACTTACCGGGATGAGACACTGACAAACCACCTGCGCCCTCAGTTGTCAAAGTTCGGACTGGGCTGTTAGCAATATCACAAAAAACGTCATCACTTTGGTTATCACCACCACCACCAAGCTCATCCTCCGGAACATCCATACAGATCGGCTCGCTATCTCGAGAAGACTTACCACCGGTCATGTGTAAGTCAAATTCATCCAGGATATTGCCTTTTGAAGAACCGGAAATAGGAGGAATGCTCGAGTGAACAAACTTCACTTTTTTCGGACTCTTTTTCTTCTTGGAAGGCTCAGACTTCCTCTTCCGGGCCTAGGCATTTAAGACTAGGGATACGTCCTCCTCCACTTCCTCGTCAGTCGCAGGCACACTCGAAGAACTAGTAGCCTTCAAAGATACGGTTCCCGAGAAAACATGACCAACAGTTGCACCACCTTCACCTATCTCACCCTGTGGTTCACCATCCTTACCACTTGCACCTTCACCTTCGACTTTCTCTTAATCATCACCATCGGCACCAACAGGCCAGATAGGGGACTGCAGCTTCTCTATCTGTTGTAAAATACGCTTGTTCGTACCCAACGGTTCACTGGTCAATGAGAGCTCCGAATCATCATAATCTTCGAATTTCAAGGCAGCAAGCAGCGACATCTCTGCAAGACAAGAACAAAAATGAAAGTTACAATTTATACCAAATAAACAAGTCGAAGGTCAGGGAACGATCCTTACCCTTATCTTTATACATGATAACGGGCTACCGATCAGGTTCATCCCATATCCTACTGACACCTCCTAACAACAAAATATGCTCCGGATATTTCTTAAAGTTTGATTTATTGGCTATAAGCTTCTTGTATAGAACTTCATCAAAGACAAAGTCGGCTGGAAGTTCCCACTAGGTCGACTCAAAATCTTTCCTCCAAATAGATAACATCTCCTTCGGTAAGCACATGTCATCTAGCCAAAAGAACTGCGTCTTCCAGTTCTTTAAACTATACCATGACATTCCGGCTTTTTCCTTCTCTTTTCAAAAGTAAACCAGTCACCCGCCTGATTCAACTTGTAAAATGCTCGGAACACGTCAACATCAGGCTTTGACTTCAAAGCCCTACACTTCAACTCAAAATGACACACCCTCCCCAAACTAAAGGGATTCATTTGAGAAAAATGAACCCCATGAAACAAGAGAACCTTAAACAGAAACTTTGTCAAAGGAACTCGGTAGTTTGCAAAATCACACACTCGTGTGTAAAAAGCAAACTTACCAGCAAGGGGAGGGTAGGTGGAACGATCAAGGGCCGGGAGTTCAGAGTTCAAGTCTAAGGAAATCCTATAATCTATCAAAAATTTATCAAGTTTGCTTTTTGATAAAGTAGAAAAATTAACATCCATGTTATCCTTCCCCATGACAATCTATATAAAAAACAGAACCTTGAAAGAGAAAGAAGAAGGAGCGAACCTGTAGTGGAATGGAGGAAACAGCGGATCGTACAAGAAGCAATTACAGCAGTAAAAAGTGGAAGGTGGAAAGATTTTTGGGGAAAGTAAGAAATGAAAAACAAAAGAGGTAAAAAGACCCCTCTTTTATAGTGAGAGAAAAAACCCTAACTCCTAGACAAGTGTCAAGATGCCAACGATTTTAAAAAGTTGTCAGGATTGATCTAACGGTTGGAAATGCCTCGAGACAACCAATAAGTCCCATCCAGAATACATGGCAACGGACGCGTCCACGTGCTTCGACCATAAAGATAGCTGGTAAGCAGTAATGAGGACCATCCAACTCCACTAAGCTGTACACCAACTTATGGACTTGAGAGGACATGAAGAGGTATAGAACGGCACCTCCGAACTATGTGTCCATGACACAATTCTCCACAAAGTGACGTGACTCATCATAGTCCGAACTCACAAGTACACCATGTTAGACCGGAGGTCAAATGTTCCGGGGGTTGGTACATCTAGGACGGACAAAAGTACAACTATTCTGACTAGTATAAATAACCCCTCAAAAGTACAAGTAAGCTACGTTCACACACACTCCGAACCTCCCTCTCTCTCTATTCTCTTTCTCTCACTAAAAAAATATTTATCCTCACGTCGGAGGGTGGTCACAGAGAGGTCCTCCCTGCCCCCTATGACGAGCCTAACGGTTTGCTAGTTTTGTAGGTACAATTCCCAGAGATCTTATCAAGTTAGTCATATTCTACCTTGCTCACAAGGTAAGTGCTAGCTTTTGGATCTTCAAAGGTAAAAGGGATGACACACAGGGAAAATGGGGGACTCGGAGCATTGACAACAACACCATTAAAATCTACTCTAATCAACTAGAAAAATCATATATTATGAAATTTATCTTTTTTTTTAATCTGAGTCTTATCCATCATTTATATCTTTAGCTTGTTCATAAACCCTTATTAGATTACTTATCTTTATACACTCACAAGAATAAAATGTCACTCTAGCAGATTTTCATATTATAAAAATGAGATATAGATACGGTGGTTCTCATGTGAAGCGAAAAATTATGTTTTTTTAAACATTTACCTTATATGTTATAAAAATATAGATCTATAACAACTAACAAGATGATCGAGCTGATTTCGTAGGCGTTTTTTTCAGAAATAGTTTTCTTTCATAATTTTGAAGCAGTGATCTCAAAAGTTTTACTAGATGTTTATTAATGGTTGAGAAATTAAGGAGGAAAAGTTAAAACATCTTTTCCATTTTTTGAGAACAAAAACTTGAAGGATATATCCAAGAGGTGAACAATCCAAGTAATTTTGTGGTCCTAAACAGCATTTTGAGTGAATGTTGTCGATACATGCTGTGAAGCTACATTTTAAGTGAACTAGTTGTTTAAAGGGCGCGCGTTGCGCGCCTTGTCAATCTGTCGACGCGCGATGTGGCGCGCTAAGCTGGGTCAAACGATTTGTTTTCAACACATTTAGAGCCGTTTTTCAGTGGCGCACGGATATGGCATTGCTACCAGGTCGCATGAAACTATTAAACAAATGAACTCAAATTAATCAAATGTAAAAAATATGGAAAACCATCAAACGTAGCTTGGATTGCCTGTTGTAATCCATCTTTATATGACATATGTGGATCAATATCTAAAAGCGAATTCCAAGAATGTTAAAAATATCAAACTCATAAATAGATACTACAATAATGGCAGATTCACATAACAGTAGAGAACTAAAATCCTAGTGAGCAAATTAGGTAAATAAGTAAACTGCTTAACTAATATAAGCTAAAAGCTGACCTACATGGCTAAAAATTGAGAACGATGAGGTCATCGTCCTTATTTAGGACTGGTAAGAGGGCATTGCTGATTATCACCGCCTATCTCTTCCCCTTCCCTTTTTCCTCTCCTCTCTCCTTTGTGGAATCAGTGTGTAAGGATAGTCTAGACGTATATAAAAACATGTGCGGGAAGAGCATGAGTGTACACGTGTATGGTAGCTGGTGAGTAAAATACACTTGAAAGATGAGAAAATTTAATTGAGTGAAGCAAACTCTTTGGCTCATGTTAGCAAAAAGACTGTCATAGCTGCAATTTGCCACACTAAAACAACACAGC
Source organism: Ambrosia x helenae (assembly GCA_030844895.1). NCBI lineage: Eukaryota > Viridiplantae > Streptophyta > Magnoliopsida > Asterales > Asteraceae > Ambrosia > Ambrosia x helenae. The sequence continues at coordinate 117,069 of JAUTDX010000550.1, read as the reverse complement.
ATGATGATCTAAAGTACTTCAAAAGTGCCATAACCACCTTAGAAAATTACGAAAACTTTATGAAAAATAAATAAGAATGCTTACATCATTACAAAATAGTTAAGGCTAAACTACTTGTTCAACAACAAAAAGTATGATCTGTATGCCTCATACATCAAGTACATTACATCCACAGTATGTCCATATTTGAGCCTCGAAATTCTTTGACATGTCCTACCTTTCCTGATACAAAATAAGAAAACTGCACGTTTCAATAAAAAGAGCAAAAGTGCATGTGTAAGTTATTTATAATAAGTTAACAGTCAAAACACCATCTTCTTCCCTACCCATCGTATCAAGTAGCAATACCGTTTGATCCTTCAACTGCTTCGTTAAAATACATAACAAAACAATAGCCATGGCATTACTAAAATTATCCAAGACTATCACAACTTCGAGATCATAAATTATACTTATAATACATGATGACACTTATTAGAAATTATATGAGTAGATACTTTTAACACAAAATGAACACTAAACGTACACAACATGTTGAGCTTCAAATATTTAGTCGAGCAACTGGTAGGCATACCAAAGCATCCACCTCCACCAAAGAATTAGCCACAACATTAGCACCCAACACTATAAAAATTATACATTAATACAAATTATGTTAGATTATTAGTATTTTTATATATCATTTCAATAAATTTAATAACAAATATTAATGGGCAAGTGGTTAAGAAGTTGTATACAAAGACACCTGAGCTTCTCAACCCATACCTCCGTACCCATGGTTGCACATATAACATCAAGCTAAAAAAAAGAGACCCAAATTTCAAGTTAGGTTTATTAATGATCGCGCGTTGCGCGATTGCAAATAGGGTTTGATTTGTGTGCGCCTCATCCATAGTACGATAGTACTTCCCATTGATGTTTCTACAAATGAGATGTTTCTAAAAAATGACAACTGTAAAGGAAAGTAGACGTTTGTTTTGCATTCTGTTTGTGGAATCTGTATTTGAATGTGTTTTTGAGGTTTAATTTTTATGGTGTAGGAGCGTACTTAATATTTATTTCTAGTAACAGTACCTGCACAAAGCCAGAAATAAGAAGAACCAAGTGCTCCCCAACATCTTGATTTGTAATCTGAAAGTTTGTAGCAGATCCCAAAATAAAAACCTTAATAAGTCAAGCGAAACCAACGAAAGTGGGTCAGTAAACAGAGGATCACCAGCCAACCATAAATCGGTGTACCTGATGTTCGAATCCGAATGGATGTAGTAACCTGTAAGCGATACCTAAACATACCATACCCTGCATAGACATAAATAAAAGTTGGGTTAAATATGCACAATGATCTAAGTCCAGTCAATTCTCTTTTGACAATCTTTTCTCAACATGAGTTCCCAACTGTAGTAATTAAAAGAAAAGCAAAATTCTTGCTCAACAAATTAACAGCCAATTATTGATATTTGACTTATGAACCCAAAATGCTAATGGTAAGATGAACTAAAATGAAGCCCAACATGATCAATGATCTTTTTATCATCATAGGTCGATTGGTGGGGGTGGGTTCCAGGCGCCGGATTAACGCCATCACGGCCTCCGAAGTTGTATGCATCTAAACACAATCAAAGCCCTAACCCCCACCACCACTTGCAGACAGATTCGTGACCTTGAACACAACACCGTCGTCTGTCCAACACCCTCATCTCCATCCATGTTTCTTCGCTCTATCCGATCATCTCTTTCCAACTCTTCGGTTTCTCTCTCTTAGGATAACCTGCATATGGTTTTACAGAAGAGCACAGGTTTTACAGGAGAGCATGATAAGTCAAATGAATATGGTTGCGCAAAGTATCACTGATATCAACAGTAGCATCTTGGCATCAGATACCGAACAACTCGAGTGATGATCCAAATCTGCAATACAACAAACACACCAATTTCTTTATCAGAATGTTAAGAAACAAAACAATTTTCCTAAATCTAATCTATTCAATATAATCACTGAACACCCTTATAAACAAATCAACATTCAAATAACATAAACCAATTCCGAATCAATCAATAGAACCCAACTGGATAATAATGTGAACATTAAAATGTCCAAAATAGATATGATTCAAATCTTTTCTTCCCAACACATGACATTTTAAGGGGATACTAATAGACTATGACCACTTATTTTATAGTATTATTTTGGTTGCAATATTAGTCATCAATAAGCCAATATTATTTGGCTATCTACTTTGACGGCCACTTAATATCAAGTATTTATATTTATAAGGAAAAAGAAACTCAATTATATATTCCATAATGGGATCTAGTAGGGAAGTGTTGGCATAGGACCCAAAACAGGAGCAAAGTTGGAAGCAGCAGTCCAAAGTTTTTTAATTTCGCTGCACGTCCCGACCCATTCGCAGCATCTTTTGAACACTTGCAACAGAGAAATTGCCGCTGCTGTCCGCCTCCCAATTCCAAACATGTTTAGCTCCTGAAAACTCGACCTGTGACAGCATCACAGCCACATCTTGCAGTTCGGATATTAGTTCAACTGTAGTCGCCTCCTCAGTAGCTTGTGATTCCCATCAGTAACCTTATTATTTCATTCACAACACAATTTCTCTTCCTTTCCGTGGCATAAAGTTGCAATGCTTGTTGTACTTGAAAACCTGCAAGAAACCAACAATTTAGAATGTTCAACTGTTATGATATACTTCTTTTTTCTTATAATCGTATTATAAATCTTATTTGGGATATCACTGTTACAACTACAAAAATTCACATATTTAGTTGACACTACGAGCTATCATAGGCAGGCGACTCCGTGCATCTAGTAGAAAGTTTGTTCACATGACTGGTTTAAAAAACATATACAGTATATATGAACATTGTATTATTAATGTATGGAAGTTTTTGTTACATGATAGCGGTAATGCTTAGGCTGTTTCCTCGCCATTTGTTGGAGGTTCCCACAGACCAGCTGTACGGTTGTACTTGACCCCTGTGCTGTCAAGCAGCATAAATGATTATTGATTGCCTCCGGCTGAATCAAATTTTTAGGAGGGTACATAATAAAAGCGAACTAAAACAAACGAATAGGTACCTTTTCCTATAACGTGCATTGTTGATGATTATAGGTGTGTCTCTTTTGATTCTCTTCGCAGCTGGTGTGGTGGTTGGTATTGTGGATGTCCATGTGCCGTTGCTGTATGTAGTTCGATGGTGGGCTATAAAAAACAGAACAATGTTTTAACGTACCCATAATATCTCTTCAATACTAAATTTGATATAAACACCTAAATATATAATATGTATAAATTTAACCAATCATTTGTCCTTCGGAATGCAAATTTCAAATTTGATCAACAAACTTAGAGAGTTGATAAACTTGTTCTAGTTCCTGACATAATTTGTTACATCATTTGTTTTTTTTTCCTGGCCATGGACATTGCATTACAGGAAAGAAATATCATATTTCAAAAGTATCATATTTCAAAAGTTTTAAACATCGGTAGTAGTGCAGAAGGCAAATAAACTTGAAGGGGAAAACATGAAATCAAGTGAAAAACTCACAATTTTTATCTTCAGCTTCTCATAAAGTTAGCGAAGATGACAATTGCCTCAACGCCATACTTCATGGTGAAACCAGCGAGTGTATCAAATTTCATCACCACACCACATGTTTCATCCCTGCACAAACAACAATCACATTACAAATATTATTATTAAAAACTTTAAATATATAAAAAATTTAAAATAACATGATTCAGAAACAAATAGCTAATTAATTTCATTACTTTCGAATTAACAAATGGAGTAAACCCAGCATAACGTCTCATGACATAATGCGGGTGCACATCATCTTCCCACAATGTTTTCACATTCGCATTGCGCAAATTGTTTATGTGCATATAAAATACCATTTTGAAACGTCACCACAGTGATATATTCACCTTCCACCCATTATCCACCAGAAGGCTCTCATACTAATCGGAAGAACAGCCTCCCATCTCCACCATTTACCACGGCTAAAACCCACAACAACAAACAACACAATGGTCGTTCACCCCATTATCGCCCACCAACTCGAACCACATTCCACCGGTGTACCTATACCTACTCTGGTCCCAAACCCTAGCTTGAAACTTACAAAATAAACTCAAATGATTCACTTGCATCTTCATAAACCGGTACCTAAATCACATGCCTAGTTCCCGTACAAAAACCAACAAAAATCCATATAAATCACAAAAAAATACATGTTAGAAGCGGCTCAGAATTTCAAAATTCAAGAGTAAACCGTGGCTGCAGGAGGGTTGCTAGTAAACACCGGCCATCCACCAACCCTGCCACGCCAAGGCTACATCAACATCCGAACAACTATCAGACATATGAATTCATCACAGCCGTACAACAAATAGACAACCAATATAAGGAACCCTCATCAACAAAAAAAAGTTAAATCCCGATGCACCAGATATGAAGATCTAATCGATTACAACAAACCGTTACACCACCGTGACAACATCAAGACCGTCAAACAGCGACACAACATCACCACCGTCACTGCCAGAAGCAACACACCATCATCCAATCATAGATCTGTAACCCTCTGTACCTGAGTTAATTTAAAACAAACCAAGATTAAAGTAACCAACATGCAAACCTACATGAATATGTAGCAAATCTTACCTCGAATGGGCTTTGGATACAGAAAGGATTGGAAGAGGAGGTCGAGGTTGAGCGACGGGAACTACGGAGGTGGAGCACCGCTGCATCGGCATCGTATAGTCAGTCGGACGGTGGATTAACCGGCTGAGAATCAGTAATTAGTGTTCACCGAAATCATCAACATCACCGCCGGCACCTCCGCAACACCCTGTAGTCACCACCATCATCAGATTACCTTGGGGTTTGTCGATCTACTCGGAAAAGGGACATGCATCTTGATCGGAATCTTTGTCAGATGGTGATGTGGATGGTGACTGAAGCGTGGCGGTGGCGGTGACGGGAGAGACAGGATGAAGGCCGTGTGGGTATGGCGGTGGATATGGCGGTCGTAAGGAAGCCACAGAAGAAGAAGAGAGGATGAAATGCGAAAGGGTCATGAATGTTCAGTCTTCAGATAACTTAGTTGATAAAGAGACACAAATAACAAATAAATTACATATATGCCACATTACTGTTCAAATACAAAGGTAAATTATTATAGTTAAATTGGCTACTTGTAACTCATATATGGTATCTCAAATCCACGTGCAGCCATTTCATCATATATTTCAAACAAAAGAATCAACACCTCATACATACTCCAAATAACACTTACACTAACTACACTTTTCTTTGTAGAAACTCGTACGTGTTACTCGACAACTATTACGTTACGCCACATATTATACCCACCTCTCCACGTAATAACATTCACCCACTATATATATACCCACCAACACCACATCACAATTCACACAACCACCAATTAACACCATCTCCTCCAACAATGGCAAAACTAACATATTTCTTGCTCGCCTTAGCCACCCTTGTAGCCTTCGCTACTGCCCACACCACCATCATCACCACCACCATCGATGACGAGAACCCGATCTCCGAACAAAGGCAGTGTCGCCAGCGCTTACAGGGACAAAGGTTGAACCAGTGTCGCATGTTCCTCCTACAGCATAGTCGAACTCCTTTCGAAGAAGACGAAAACCCTCAGATGGGTCAGCAAGAAATCCTCCAGCAGTGCTGCCAACAGCTCCAAAATGTGGAAGAGCAGTGCCAGTGTGAGGCGGTTAAGCAAGTGTTTAGAGAAGCCCAGCAACAGGTACAACAACAACAGGGACCGCAGTCCGTTCCCTTCCTCAGTTCGCAGCAGACCCAACGCTTGAGGCAGAAGGCTCAGGCTCTCCCTAACGTATGCAACCTTCAATCTAGACGGTGCCAAATCGGAACCATCGGCACCACCGTCACCGAGAGCAATATGGACATCCCAGTCTTTGACTGGCCCTTTGGCACTGGCTCAGGCTCACAACAATGCAGACAGAGTGAAATTCAAAGACCAGTCAATCAATGCCAAAGGTATATTGTTAGGAATTCATAAACAGAAACTTGTTAATGTATTTAATAAAAATAGATTTATCGTGCTAATTAACCATACAAATAAAAATAGGTTCGTGGAACAGCAAATGCAGTCCCAGAGGTCACAAAGGCCATTCCAACAGCGACCACGACAACAGCAACAACAGCATCAGGGCCTCCAGCAATGCTGCAATGAGCTACAAAACGTGCAGAGGGAGTGTCAGTGCGAGGCGGTTGAAGAAGTGGCTAGGAGAGTGATGAGGCAGCCGCAACACCAGCAGCAACAAAGACGACAACAACAACGCGGGCAGTTCGGTGGGCAGGAGATGGATATCGCAAGGAGGATGATTCAGAATTTGCCAAATGAATGCTCCTTGGAAGTCCAGCAATGCAACATCCCATACGGGATGATCTGAAGTATGAAGAGGAGTAATAAAGGAGTTGCATCTCTAGTCCAGTAGATTGATGTTTATGGCTTTGAGATGCATAACGGAAGGTTGTTTCTACCATGTAATAATAAGAATAATAATGATGAACACATGTGTACCTATTGCTCTTGTGTAATCGTGTCTTTTGATATGTTTAATGGCACAATTGAGTTGAACTGAAAACTGATCCAGTGCACATAAAAATCTTTATAGTTAATGCACAATTGAATTTAGTGTCAAAAAACTGTAAATAATTTTGGATTTATACTAAAATAAGTTGTCGAGTGCAAATAGAACCTTAGAACCGGGTCCAGAATAAGGACACTAGATTGTTTTGAGTTGCTAGAAAGTCTCTATATCAAAGAGTTGGCAATGTGTTAAAAATGGTGATTTGGTTAGTGTTAAAATTAATACCTATTAATAATTTCAATTTAATACTTTTGCATATGGTTGTTTATATTAATACATTTATATGGTTGTTACATGTATTAGGGGTGTTCATGGTCCGGTTTGCACGGTTTTTAGTTTAAACCGCGAACCAAACCGTTAGTAACGGTTTTTTTATTTTCTAAACCGAAACCGAACCGTAAAACTTTTAAACCAAACCAAACCAAACCGTTAGAAACGGTTTGGTTCCGGTTTGGTTTCGTGGTTGGCCGTTATGTGTACAAACTATACCGATTTCGCAAAAAAAGAAAATCCAAATATTAAGACGTCATTAAATTGCTCATAATGCTTAAGTTGTTCAACATAAATACATATCCAAATAGCTTAAAATGTAGTCTAAATATATAAAAATATCTCTAAATACATCGATACATAGGTGTTAGATGTGGTTGAAAATTTAGAATTTAGAAAAAACAGAAGAACTCATATAATGTGAAATAGACTTAGCATACTTTTGTTTTGCATTAAATTACTTATTGGTTATAATAGATTTATTTGTATTAATGTATATATATAATATGAAATATTAAAAATACTAGAATAAATTCATACGGTCCGGTCCGATTTTATACGGTTGGTTTTCGGTATAAACCATAAACCAAACCGTTCGTTGCGGTTTGAAAATATTGAAACCAACCGACCGAAAGATAAGTAAAATAACCGACCGTGAAACCAAATCGGTGACCGGTTTGGGCGGTTTCGCGGTTTAAAACCAAACCATAAACACCCCTAACATGTATACTGGATTGGATCATGGATGATTGCTGAGCTGATTGTTAGTGGACTAGTGCAGATAATAGTGGGCTGATGATAAAGGCTGATGGACTTGCTGGACTTGTTGATGGGCTCCTGAAGACAGAAGACCACAGAAGGCCCAATGTGTGAGGCCTAAGTCCACTTGGGTATTGTTATTATTCACATCTGATCACAACCGTTTATTTTTGGTGATCTGTGTGATATTAAAGCTAAGGGTGGAGATTGCATCATTGTGTGTTTGTTCAATGGAAGCTTCTACTGCTTCTATAAATATCTTGTCTCTCTCCACATATCAAGTTTCAGATCGCCATTCTTTGTTACTCACTTGTACTCTCGATTAGGGTTTCATTGTCTTAGTCCTTTGATCTTTCTCAGATCAAAGGTCTTGGTAGTTATTTGTTCCTAGAGTGTAGAGGTTATTGTGTTGATAGCCTGTGAGTGATTTAGATTGTGATGATCGTTTGTATCTGTATTGTTTGAGTGTTCTTGGGTAATAAAATTTTGGTTTGGGATTATAATAATAATAACAAGTATTTCTGGTATTATATCATGTTCTTGACATGGTATCAGAGCTATGATTAGCTCTCGGTGAAGTGTGTTCATCTAAGGTTTTGGTTTGTACCGCTGTGTGTGGTCAGATCTACTATGATTCTTTCAGATCTGATCTGATTTTAGGTATATTCTTGTTATCTGGGACCCTGGGGTTTATCTGATCAAGAACCTTGTTGGTGTGGAAGAAACCCTAAAAATTAGGGTTAATCTCAGGAGCTAACGCTTTCGTGATTATTGGAAGCTATGCAAACCGCTGAGATTGTTCCATTTATTTTCCTCGTATTATTCAGTTTATTGTTTTTACATAATATTAGAACTGTTTTGGCCGGGTTAGGGGACCGGCATTGATTGATTGAGTTGAGTTTATTCTTGTTGTGTGAGTTGTCTGTGTTGTCTAGATCATAGGAAGGCTCCCTCAACCAGCTTGCGTTGGCACCTTGAGTGACAAACCAACGATCTGGCCTCTGTTGTGGCTTCGCCAGTGTGTGTGTAGTGTCTTGATTTCAATAGTTGTGTCTTTGTTTGTTTTTCTGGTGCTATAATTGTCTTGCTATTACTCTGTGATTATTAAGTGACTTCTTGGTTAATCTTGTGTTGTGAATTTGTTTGTTAAATTGTCTGCTTGATTAATCATGGTGATTGGTGATGCACCTGCTTCAGGTGGACCCACAGGAGGTCCTATAGTTGGAACTAGTGAGACTTTAGTGAGCAAGTTAGATGCTAGTGACCCCTTATACCTTCATGCTTCTGACTCTAGCAATTTGACAATAGTTTCCATAAAATTGAAAGGGTTAGAAAATTATACTGTGTGGGCCAATGCTATGCAACTTGCTTTACAGGTTAAAAACAAATGGGGATTCATTGATAGATCTTGTATTAAGTCAAATGATAATGATGTTTTGGGCAAACAATGGGACAGATGTAACTCAATAGTTTTAACTTGGATCTTGAACTCAATAAGTGAGGATTTATACATGGGTCATGTGTTTTCAAAATGATAAAATTGATGGTTCTGTTGTTTTTTACTTATATCAAAAGATAAATTCATTTAATCAAAGTGGCATGATTGTTTCAGAATATTATCATAAATTGAACATAATGTGGAAACAGTTAGACCAAATTTTACAATTGCCTACTTGTACTTGTGATGCTACAAAAGACTTTAATAACTTTAGTAACATGATAATGTTAATGCAATTTCTAATGGGATTAGATAGTTACTATCAAACTGTTAGGACAAGTCTTTTAATAAAAGAAATTCTTCCCTCTGTAAAAGAAGCATGTGCTATCATCTCTAGGGAGGAATCCCATAGAAATGCTAGCAATGGTAGCAGGAAGGGTCAGAATATGGATCTGTTTTCAAAAACAAATCAACCTATTGAGTTTAAGAAAACAAATAAGGTTTCAAATCGAAATCTTAAATGTTCTCATTGTAACAAAATAGGTCACAATGCTGATAAGTGTTTTAAATCATAGGATATCCCTCTTGGATGAGACCAAGAGGGACACAAGTAAAAAAGGCAACTGTTAATGCTAGTTCTGCTGTGTGTGATAACTCTGATGTGTCCTTAAATGCTTTATCTAGTGAGAAGTTTAACAAACTGCTGAATTTACTCAATGATAAGTCTGGTGAGGCTCCTAAGAGCTGCAATGTGTCAGGTGGGTTCAGTCCCTTTTGTGCTAGTGTGTGTTGTAAACCTGTTTTTTGTTTTGCTGCTGGGTTAAGAAAGGATAAACTATGGGGTTGGATATTTGATTCAGGGGCAAACCATCATATGGTTAAAAATGAGGAAAACTTAACAACTTTTATAGATGTAACTGAATTTAACATTAAGGTGAAACATCTTAATGGAACAGATGCTAAGGTTACAAAAATTGGAAATGTTAAGTTAGCATAAATTTGTCTTATTTGATGTGCTGGTTGTACCTGAATATTCAATAAACCTAGTGTCCATTCATAAACTGGCAAAGGATAATAAAGTAAATGTGGTTTTTGATGAACATAAGTGTTATGTACAGGACTTGGTAACCAAGAATGTCCTGGTGACTGGTAGTCAAGTTGATGGTCTATACTTCTGTGGTAGCTCTTTGATGTTAAGTAAGGTGTGTTGCAATAATAATAGTGTAGCTAATATGTGACATGCTAGGATGGGTCATCCATCAGACCAAGCTATTAGATGTCTGACCAGGACAAATCTGAACCTTGTGAAGTTGTGAGGTTTGTCTTTAGGGCAAAACAACATAGGGAACCTTTCCCTTTTTAAGTACACATAAGATCAATGAACTTGGAGAATTAGTTCATCTGGATGTGTGGGGACCTTATAAAGTTCCAAGTAGGGAAGGACTTAAGTACTTCCTTACCATAGTTGATGATTATTCTAGAGCTGTTTGGGTGTGTTTAATGAGAACTAAAATAGAAGTGTTTGAAAATGTAAAGGATTTCGTTGAAATTATTAAAACTCAGTTTAAAAAGGAAGTCAAATGTTTTAGAAGTGACAATGGTAGTGAGTTCATTAATAATCAAATGAGTGGTTTCTCAAAATCAAAAGGGATTTTACATCAAACTTCATGCACTTATACACCCCAACAGAATGGAATAGTGGAAAGGAAGCATATGCACTTATTAAATGTGGCTAGGGATCTTTTGTTTCAAAGTTTTATACCTGTTAGGTTTTGGTCAGATTGTGTTCTAACTGCTGCTTACCTTATTAATAGGACACCCTCTTCGGTCTTAGGTGGCGGAACTCCATATGAACTATATTTGGTTTTGAACCCTTTCTTGAACAGTTAAAGGTGTTTGGGTGTTTATGTTTTTGTACAGTTCTAAATGAGCCTGATAAGCTTTTAAGTAGATCTGAAAAATGTGTGTTAGTAAGTTACTCAACAGAAAAGAAAGGTTATAAAGTTTTTAGTTTAGATACAAAAACAACATTCTTTTCTAGGGATGTAAAATTTTTTGAACATATATTTCCATTTAAAGAAAAAGCTATTTTTACAAAGTTTGATGAAAATAATCAGGCTCATGTTAACAATCTTAACTTTTTTTTTTATCTGTATGATGAAATAAACACTGAACACAATGAAGATCCTAATGATGAAAGAAAGGGTCTAGGTAATACTGGTTCAGAACCACATGGGTCTCAGCAATCTAGTGTAAGACCCTAACCCGTAAATACACGATTATTGCTTAATCTTACGAATTATAGCCTTAACTAAAAACCACTCCCGATTAAAACTTTGAAATTTGTTATAAGTCAACCCATTAAGATCAAATACATGATTGATTTACACAAATTTTTACATTTTAATAGTTAAAACATACTCTAAGATTTTGGGTTTAAACGGGAGTTCATTGAATTCTAATGCGGAAGCTTGTAAAGTGATCAGGTGTGTTCGGCTCTTATCGCGACTTGATCCTTGCTCCGGGACTTCCTTCACTTGTTTGCCTAGCACCATTACACAAAGAATGGTTAGTGGGTTGTCAATGATAGATTTAAACTAGTACGGTAGTCGTTACACGTTAAAACGGAACGAACCAGGCCAAACGGCCCTTTATCAGGGGAACAAACTGCTGCAACTTTTGCACAGAAGCTGTTCGGATCGCTTTTACCCCTTCTAAAACCCAAAATCCGACTTCGACTTTCAAATAAGAATTGTTCTACGCTCCGAGAGCTTTCCAGGCATATAAAGAACACCTCCTAACAATTTTTCTACGATTTTATATGCAATTTTAAAGATCGTGTCGTCATGCTATTCTCTGTGAGCGGCCGCGATCTCTGCGAGCGGCCGCTCACAGCTTCTGATGTTGGTTTGGTGATTTTTAAGCATGGGAATCATGTCGCAACCGCATTTGATGATTCCCAAAGCCTAAGTATCGACTTGCCGACTAAATAAACCTTTGTTTGACTGAGATTATAGTCCGGTTCATGATGCTATGATCCGGTTCAAGGTTTTAAGTGTTTATGTTGATTTTTATCCATATCGACCCGTTAAGGCCTTGAATCAAATAAGGCACTTTTTGACCACACCAAATGCCTACCGATTAAGTTGTCAAGTCATTAGACACTTGATCAACAAAAGCGTTTATCCGATTTGTTTCATTATGATTTGGTTTCTTAGATTCAACCTTTAGAAATCTTTTTAAATTCCCAAAATGCCCTTCATGGTCAAATATTTTAATTTAGCCATTCGTGGCGAAACTTCTTGTTCCAATTCTAATGTTTTTGACTCATTGACTTGTTTAAAAATCTCTAAGTCCTTCCGGACTTAGATTTTCATCCTTTCTCAAGTTTTCACTTGTTTAGTAGTTCTAAGCGCATTAGCGCGCATTAGACATAGTTATGGAAATAACTTACTTGATTTTCACCCACACTTCATGTGGGTAATTCTAATACCCTTATTGCTTCGACCGAGGGCGTTTATCTAACTACCACTTACCGGGTGGCGTTGCTCCATACTTGCACCCTCATTGTTTACTTGGGCATCATGTGCCCAATTTCCAAGTGTTTTCCTGCACCCTTTCTAGATTAACCACATTAGCCCCTCAAGACTCAATTGTGATGCATTTCCCATTGACCCGTTATCCCCAAGGTTCTTAAGACTTAGATTATTGGCTTTGATTGTCGGGTATGAATGGTGAGAAAATCACCCTTTGACCCATTAAGTCTCATGGTTCATAACCTTTTGACATTCCAACTTTTAATTAGGGGGAAGTGGCAATCCCACTTGACCCATTTACCCAAATTGCATAGCTTTCTTATTCAAGTGATTTTATTATCAAAACTTGAGTTTAGACTTACCACATAGCTTTATTTATTGACCTAATTGATGATTTCCATCTTATGATCAACACACTTGATTCGTTTATTACCATAAATCTTGTTTTGACATGGATTCGCATAAACCGTCCGTTTAATAGGTTTCACCCCCTCGGGTCCTACCTTTATCCCTTATCAAGGTTTAGATCATTACATCAATACAAAAGTTACGTTTGTGATCTAGTGAATGTAAGTATTACTTACCTCGCATCCATTCTTGTTTCCATGAGTATTCGCCTTGCATCCGTTTGACCCGTTTGCTCCCTCTTTGTTGTACCTAACTTGGGGATGAGTCAAACTTGTCTATTAGAATACATAATGTGGAATTTTGTTCACTATCCATAACATCATGTATTCATTATCATTACTAGCTAAGTCCATAGCCATTTTCTTACATGTCTAGTTGAGATTAACTCACCTAGGCATTTCATCACAATTGGTGTGCATCCACCAATATACTTAGTTTTCAACATTCTAAGTTTAACCAAAGTATGGCCATGTATCGAATTATTATCATAACAAGATATTTAGGCATTTCAACTAAATTTGATCATTATAACAACTCCTAAGAGTCACCAAAACTACTAACCATGTGTGGTTTCAACCTAGAGGTTAAAACCCCAATTCCATAAGTTAAATATTCATATGGACATAATCAAACACACATATTAAATGTGATTTGTAACCAAATTATACATGTTTAAGGCTCCCCAAGACTAGGGCAACCTATATTAACCATCAATTCCACATTTTATAAAACCCTAGAGCCATCATCTTCAATATACCATGGATTTGGATGATTTAAAAAGGATCTAGAGTTATCTTATGATGTTTAGAACACTAGATGATCATGAATTCCATCATGCATTAAGAAAAGCCATCGATTTTGGCATGAATTGGGGCTGAATTGGTGGAGGTTCATGTGTGTGTGTTTTTGATGGTGTAAAGAACGATTTTTAGTGTGTGTTATCACACATTTTCATTCTTAACCCCCATTTTATTCCAACTTTGCCTAGTTGTCAAGTTCGGCCCCTCCGGTTTAGTACAAGTATGTAATCTTTACTAATTAAGTTAGTTCTCACAATATTCCCACGTGTGTTTGCAATTTACGGGACTTGTCAATGTCTCGTTTTATTATCCGCAAAATATTCCTTTTTGATAATGGGCTCAATATTGTGTATATATTGATCCCACCTATTAGCGTAATTAAACGAAATGGGTTTTCGGGGTGTTACATAAACATGATATTATTAACTAGGTTATTTCCATATTAGAATGTAACCCATCTTCTAATCTCTAAGTCTCGTGTTAATATTTTGCTAATCACGCCTAATGACGTAGTTAGGCGAACGAATGGTTTTGGGGTATTACATCTAGTGCTGAACCTACTAACTTAGATGGAAAGGCTCTGTTTGAGCAGCCCAGTAGTAGAAATCTAGACTTAGATAGGGCTGGGCATGTGGAGTCTGAAAGTGAAGAACTTTCAACTTCTGAGATGAATAACTTACAACAAAACTACATAATGACAAGGAGTTCACATAGGAGTTCTACCATACCTAAGAGACTGAATGATTGTCCTAGATGGGAAAGTGAAGTATGGGTTAGAAAGAGTATTAAACTACTCTAATCTGTCTTGTGAGTTCAAATGCTTTGCATCAGCATTGAACAAGTCTTATGAGCCTAAGAATTTCTCTGAGGCTGTAAATGATCCAAATTGGATTAATGCCATGAATGAAGAAATTAAGGCTCTTCATAGAAATAAGACATGGGACTTAGTTGATTTACTTGTTGGTAGGAGCCTTGTAGGTTGTAAATGGATTTATAAAATCAAGTATAAATCCAATGGTGATATAGAAAGGTACAAGGCTAGATTAGTAGCTAAGGGCCACAGTCAAAAACAGGGTTTGGATTTTGAGGAGACATTCTCTCATGTGGTCAAATTAGTCACGGATAGGTGTATAATTTCCTTAGCAGTAGAATGTAATTGGAATTTGTATCAGTTAGATGTAAACAATGCATTCTTGTATGGGAATTTACATGAGCATGTTTATATGTCATTACCTGATGGATACTATTCTCAAACTGAAACAAGAGTGTGTAAACTCAACAAATCCTTGTATGGCTTGAAACAAGCATCAAGGATGTGGAATGATTGGGCGCCAATTTGCCTCTTTCACGCCCCATTCTTGCCACCACTACGTATGGTGTTTGCAGACATTTTGACAAAATTTTGGGTTTCGACATTTTGAAGGTTAAAAGATTGAGTTTCCTTATATTTTTTAATCAATTCACCTTAATTTGATGCAACATGCCATTGTAGACTTGATTTCTTTTACAAGTCTTCACTAATATGCCAATTAGTATTCATATTCTCTATGTAAATGTATATAAATCGATTATCCACAATTACGTATTTTCAACAGGTAAATTGTGATTAGGTTTGCGTAGATGAATCTTTGTTCGAAGATTTGCAAATAAATAGTTTAGTGTGGTATTGTAGATGGGAAATAAAAGCAAAATGAAAAGAACATTTTGTATAAACTGATTTTTTTTTTTTTTTTTTTTGCATATTATATAGTGATGCTAAAGACATTCATAATCAACATTCCGCTGCAACGTACGTGCAAACGTCAACTCGTTATATATAACTTACCCCACCGCACCGTCAAAGAGATGGATTTGTTGGTGCCTAATTAGTTCATGTTGTTCTCATTCCACATCTTTAAAGCTATAACACCGCACTGATTTTTTGTACTATAGTAATCTCCTTCCTTGGTAACAACTATGTTGATGTATGTGTTATCGGTAAGTCTTTATCGTCCGCAATCACATATCAATGCTAAGAGGAATCATCAATATAAAGTTTTCATATAATTCTTAACACTCCATTCTTAGATTAA
This sequence comes from Ambrosia x helenae, assembly GCA_030844895.1. NCBI lineage: Eukaryota > Viridiplantae > Streptophyta > Magnoliopsida > Asterales > Asteraceae > Ambrosia > Ambrosia x helenae. The sequence goes on along the minus strand of JAUTDX010000550.1, from coordinate 101,103 downwards.
TATGTCTCCTTATACTATTTACCAATCTTGGTATTTGAAGGATTAGTAAATGGTAAATCTACGATCAAATCCTCATTAAAACTCGTCGATATTAATCTTGAAAATATATAGGTAAACCCCCTCTACCCTAGCGATATTAATCTTGAAGAAGTAAGCAATACAAAGGAAAACGTAAACAATACAAGTGTTTGCTACTTGTAACCATACCACATCTCAAGTCCACATGGAGCCATTTTATCACATCTTTCCAACAACAGAATATTAACACATCATACATACTCCAAATCACACATCCACTTGCTACATTTTCCATGTAACAAAATCGTACGTGTTACTCGACAACTATTATATTACGCCACCGATTACACACACCTCTCCACGTCTTAACCTTCACCCACCATATATATACCCACCACCACCACCCTACAACCACCAACATCATCTCCCACAAATGGCAAAGCTAACACTTCTCGCACTGGCCTTAGCCGCCCTTCTAGCCTTCGCTACTGCCACCACCAACCCATTATCCGAACAAAGGCAATGTAGCCAACAGGTACAGAGACAACGGTTGAACCCGTGTCGCATGTTCCTCCAACAAGGTCAGAGGGGACAGCACCAGCAACAGCACCAACAGCAACAGCACCAACAGCACCAACAGCAGCAACAGATGCTTCAGCAGTGCTGCAACGAGCTTCAAAACATCGACGAACAGTGCCAATGTGAGGCGGTGAGGCAGGTGTTCCGAGACGCGCAGCAGCAACAGCGACCGCGGTTTCCTTTCTCGGGTTCGCAGCAGTCCCAACAGTTGAAACAGAGGGCTCAGGCGCTTCCGAACATGTGCAACCTTCAAACACAACAATGCCGAATTGAAAGCATGAACACTGTTGCGGAGAGCAATTTCGATATTCCATTCGATATGCCTTTTGATATCCCCTTCCTTCCATGGCCATTTCGCCCTAGCACTGAATCACGCCAATGCAGAGAAAGTGAGATCCAAAGGCCGGTTAGTCAGTGCCAAAGGTTTGTGACTGGGAATTTATAATATATATATCTTAAAAATCATACATATATGTAGAATTGCGACAACAGACTTGTCACAGAAGTGTCGGTAACAAAGTTGTCGACATAATTGCGACGAAACACATTAGAAAAATCCCGTCAGAGAAACGTCGCTAAATTCTAACAAAAAACACATAACTTTACAACAGAATTGGGATACAGCTACCAATAAAAATACTTCCTACGAAAACACATAATTTTTTTTCTTGACAAAAGAATATTAAGAGGGTGTTTGAGATTGCGTTTTGAATCATCTTTTTAGATTATTGCGTTTTGAAAACGCAAATAATCAGTTTTTAGTATTTGGATTGTGTTTTGAAAACGCAGGTAATCAGTTTTTTAGGCTACCAAAACGCAATAATATATAAGCAGCTCCAACCCTGCTTTTCCAAAACGCATAATCTGTTTTGAATAATCAATCCCAAACAACCCTAAGACTAGTAAGAAGATTCTGACAATCGTTTAAAATATTCGGTTTCCTACGCATTACCAACGGATTATTATTGTTTAGGAAACAAGAGTATTTTCTGGTCAATGTAATAAAGATGCGATAAGTGTATAATCTAAAAGCAAAGCAAATCATATCTTCTAGTTATTGTTTCGAACAGGTTTGTAGAGCAGCAGATGTGGTCCCCAAGGCCATATCAAGAGAGCCCATACGAACGTAGGCCATATCAAGAAAGCCCATACGATCGTAGGCCATATCAAGAGAGCCCATATGAACGTAGGCCATACCAACAGAGCCCATACGACCGTAGCCCATACCAACAGAGGCCACACCAACAAAGCCCATATCAACAAAGGCCATACCAACAAGAGCGACGAGGACAACAGCAGCAGCAAGGACTCCAACAATGCTGCAACGAGCTCCAGAACATAAGGAGGGAGTGCCAGTGCGAGGCGATTAAGGAAGTGGGTCAAAGAATGATGAGGCAGCAACAGCAACAACGTGGACAACAGCATGGTGGGCAGCAGACGCAGATTGTAGGCAGGGTGCTTGAGAATCTGCCCAACCAATGCGGCTTAGAAGTTCAGCGATGCAACATCCCTTACTAAAGAGAATAGTTTCTACCTTCTAATAATAATGAGAATAATAAGGAGCACATGTGTATCGATAGCTCATGTGAAATCGAGGCTTTCATGTTATCTTTTTATATATAAATAAAATGACTGCCCGGCCTACTTTTATATATTTTCAGAGCTTCATCAAGTCTTGTTTATATAATGAATCACTCTTATGCATGCATGCTCTTAGTCTTACATACCTTTCAACCAAATAACACCGTATTTCTTCCCTGTTGTTTGTATACATTTGGTTCAACTAATTTGTGTGATAAAGATAAAAGTGTACTGATTTAAGTGCAATAACTAAAAACTAAATGTAGTTGTAAACTTGTTCATATATGTTTTCTAATTTAATGTTTTGCAATTTATACTTTCTTTAACAGAAAAATCTGAAATTTATTTTGTTAAAATTTATTTTAAATATCATTTTAAAAAATTTAATTTTTTTTAAAAAGTCGGTTTTTGTACCCAGTTTTCTATACGAGCTCCATATCCTACCCTAACGAGTTCTTATCAGGTGAGGGGTTTTCACTCTAAAACCCATTTCCATACCCAAACAGGTTCATCTTTGACCATAGCCGAATCCTGTTTGACCATAACGGACGATACCCATATAAGACTATCTCCAGTGCTAAAGGAGTCTTTGGGCGCCCTTAACTACCTAGTCGGTATGGATGGTAATGGGTCGGGTTTAGGACGGGTTTAAGTAATCACAATCCCATACCCGATTAGGTATGCGTGTCCCAAAAACCCGTCCCAAACCCGTCGCGTTTGTGTCGGGTAATTACCCATCGGGTAACCCATTAATTTTCAAAACTTACCCATTGGGTATATTCGACCAAAAACCGCCAGGTATCTATTGGTAACTACTAACCAATTACATTTTGCATTATTAAATATATATGTAAATGATTACAATGTATAAATAAAAAAATACTTAAATCATATAAAACACTCAAAGGAAAATAGAGGGGGTATCTAATCGGGTAAATGAGTATACTTTATCGGGTAATCGGGTCGGGTAAATCGGTAGATCGTCAAATCCCATACCCGATTACCCGACCCCAAACTCTTCCCAAATTTGTCGGGTTTCGGGTTTGATTGGCATTCTTACTAGTCAGTTGTCACATAATATCCTTATATATCCTTACAAATCCTTTAAAATCCTTACGAATCCTTAAAACTTAAAAGCCTTCAATTTCACCTCCAATCATAAAAACATCTTTACATGTCCTTACATTTTTCTTTAGATGTAGTTACTTAACTCATTAAAAAATAATCAAATAAAAAGATCATATATAATTAAATGATAAAATAACTAATAATACAAGTAAATAAGTAATATTTCATTTTTAAAAACCTTTTCCTGTCTCTAAATGTGGTGGATTCATTCATGTTATTTTACACCTAAAAACATACACTTTCATCTTTAACTAGGTGTATTAATACGCGCGTTGCGCGTTTTTCACATGACGCGTTAATACGGATTTTGGTAACCGACAAATGCATAGAGACTAACCTTGGACAATGAGAAAATACAAAAGTGGCAGCAGCTACGTGGAGAATACCAGGAATCTCTCGCGGTCCGCGGAACATGGTGGAGATGGCGCACGGTAGATGTGGTCGGTGGCCGGCTGCGTACGTTAGAGTGAAGCAGCTATTCATTTCGTGGTCGTTAAATATATAGATAATAAACGGACAAAAACCGAACCCGTGCGAAATCGAGTAAAAAACGCATTATGTCGGGGGCCAAAATGAAAAAAAAAATATACTTAATAAAAAAGTTGGTGGCTAAAACGGGAAAAAAAACTTAAATAAAAAGTAAAAAAAACATTGTGTGGCCAAAATGAGAAAAAAAAACTTTGCGAAAAATTTGGTGGTTAAAATGAGAAAAAAAAAGTTAACCAAAAAAGCAAAAAAAAAAATGTGGGACCAAAATGAAAAAAAAAAACTTAATAAAAAGGTTGGTGCCCAAAACGGGAAAAAAACCTAATAAAAAAGTTGGTGGCCAAAACGGGAAAAAAAACTTAAACAAAAAGGAAAAAAAAACATTGTGTGGCCAAAATAAGAGAAAAAAACTTAACAAAATATTTGGTGGTCAAAATGAGAAAAAAAAAAGTTAACAAAAAAGCAAAAAAAAAAAGTGACAAAAATGAAAAAAGTAAAACTACACTATTTAAATAGCAAGGTCTATTATATATATAATAATTCTCTCCTCCCCTGTCGTTTAATCTTCATTTCTCATCTAACCCCTTTTCAAAAGGGGATCAAGAATTAGAAACCCATAATAAACAACCGGTTGATATTGGGTCACAGGCCCACTTCTAGACAAAACCCACGGGTCACGGCCCAATCTTACAACAATACGACGTCGTTATATCCATCGTCGTCCGACTGTAGTCTTTGTTGCACTCTTCACTCACAGATTTATTTCCCTCTTTTGCTCTCTTGACCTGACCTGCAAAACCCAACCGTCATTCGCAATCCGTTAATTATCTCCGTCGTCACCGACCAGGTATACTATCCTTTCACAACCATCTAACCTAACCTAATTTCACCATCAACCTTTCATACATAATTTGCTTTCAATTGTTTTGTTTTTCAATTACAAAAATATTAATATATAACTTTGTAATTATCAACCAATCAATTGTAGATATTTAATGGCTCCCGCTGTTCCTAGATCCGGTGACGCTATTTTCGCCAACGTTGAGCGCGTCGTAATGTTTCTGCATCTATCTGAAATTTTTTATTTTTTATAAAATATTTGTGTCGTTTATAAAATCTTATTATTATTTTTTTATTGTTTGTAGAATGCTGAGCTGTTTACTTTGACGTATGGAGCGATAGTGCGCCAGTTGCTTACAGATCTGGAAGAGGTTGAGGAGGTTAATAAGCAGCTTGATCAAATGTATGCGTGTGTGTGTGTGTGTGTGTTTTAGATTGTTAAGTTTTTTTTTTTTTTTTGTAATTTTAACTTCTTGTTCATGTTTACAGCTTGATCAAATGTGTGTATTTATGTTCAATTGTTTTGTTTTGTTTTGTTTGGTTTGGTTAGGGGTTATAATATTGGGATCCGGCTAATCGACGAGTTTCTTGCCAAGTCTAATGTCACTAGATGTGTTGATTTTAGGGAAACTGCTGAAGTCATTGCCAAGGTATTGTTATCTTCTCTTCTCTCCTGTCCTGTTTGTGTGTGTGTGTGTGTGACTGTGTTTATATGTATAGGCATAGCATAGTTGTGGAAGGCGAAAGGCGCACTCAAGCGTAAAGGGTGAGCCTCGGCGCAGGGCGTCTAATAACAAGGACTTTTATAAGCAAGACATGTAGTATAAAAATACAATTTTTAAGTCACCTTTTAGGCTTTTTAGAGTGAATTTAGGCTGTTTTAGGTTGATTACGGGTTTGTTTAGGCCTGGTATACTTGTTTCAAACCTGTTCGACTTCAAACCTATTCATACGATTTTTTGGCGGAACTAGGCTTGAAAATGTGTCTAAGGGCCTAACAATGAGGCTTTAGAAACGAAGTGCGCCTAGGTGAACCTTGACAACAAAGATATATAGTGTTAGGATCAAACATAAATAGGTTTTTCGGTATGAAGCAAAGGAAAACACATGTGGTGGCATTTTTGTAAATAGTGTAATTACAGTACTAAGCAACTAATTAGGTTACTTACTTTTAGTTATACTGTAATAAATGTCACACTACAACAAACGGAAGTAGTGTAATTAATACTCTACTATAAAACTGTAGCGGTGTAGCGTAATTATTACGCTAGTTGTTAAAATGGAAAGTTATACACACACATGTATGTATGAGTGGATTATGCTAGTGCTTTGCACGTTAAAAGTTATATGTATCGGATCCCACTCATACATACATATGTGTGTGTGTAATTTTCCATTTTGGAGTTATATGGGCAGTGCATAGTTTATCAACATTATTACAATCTTGAGTTATGGACTTTTGGATGACACAATGTGTACCTAGAAACTAATTTCTGGAATGTGAAATGTGTTGGCTACTTGGCTGATGGCTCTGTGTTTTGATCGATGAATATGTATTGTACTCAAGTTATGTGTTCTTTGATACCCATTTTTATGGTCTTGTTTGATGCTTTCAAACAGGTTGGCTTCAAAATGTTTTTAGGGGTAACGGCATCTGTGAGTAACTGGGATACAGAGGGAACTTGTTGTAGTCTTATTTTGGAGGATAACCCGCTTGTAGATTTTGTTGAGCTTCCAGACACCTGCCAAGGTTTATATTACTGCAATATTTTAAGTGGAGTTGTTAGGGGAGCTCTAGAGATGGTATGTTTTATCTAAACAGTCACATTTTTTTCACACATTAAACTTAGAATATAGTTATATTAACACTTTTTTGTTACCTTTGTAGGTATCGATGAAGACTGAAGTCACATGGATCAGGGATATGCTTAGAGGAGATGATGCATTCGAGTTACAGGTGAAGCTTCTTAAACAAGTTCCAGAGGAGTATCCATACAAAGATGACGAGTAACATGTTTTCTTTAACCTTCATTAATGTATATACATTATGATTTTTGCATTTCTGTTTTGGTTTGTAATAAATTGATAACATATCTTTAGTACTTTGTCCTATGTTTTATCATGCTAGAACATGTTTGTTTCCTCCACCTGGGAGTGTTGCTGTATTGAGGATTTGGATAGAACTTTTAATATTATTATTGTTATAAGATTGTTAATGTTTGCTGCGGCAAATCTAAAGGTATTGGGTTCCAACATGTGCACAGATGGATTCATCCTTTTAGTTTACTCATGGGAATGCCTAGGATACAGAATCGTGTGGGTCCTGACTCATGTTGCCATGCATCGTCGGTCACAAAAACAAGGGCGGGGGAATTGCGGCTGATATTTTTGTGAATACCACTGCAATCTAACGAGGTATGACCAATACTACCAAGTTTGCCATGCATATAGTTTCAACTTGTATTTTATAATAGTTATGGTCTACTGATGCACAACTAGGCATGTGCGCAGACTGATAACGCCCAGTCCAATTAAGTATGGTTTTAGGCTCGAATGCTCGATTAATTCTGTAGGTTGCAATTCAAAGACCAGTCCTGGGAAAGCCTGGTAATAGGTTGCAAAAAAACGTATTATAGTTTTTTTTTTTTTTTCAATCAATCAAGATACCCAGTAAAATCCATTATTAGGTAGGGTTCTTATAATTCAAAGTCTAAAAAATTACAAAAAACAATAGTTTTTTTTCAAAATGGTTTTTACCTTGCTCTGTTCAGGTAAAAGAAATTTCCAAACGAAATGGCTGTAAAAAATAGAGGTGAGTAGAAAACCCGAATAAGCCAACCAAACCAAAATAAGTTAACCGGCTGAGAAACATATGGTCTAATTATGATTTTTACGATTTGGTTATATGTGTATAAAACTATAAATAACCAAATTAATTGCATCGAACAAACATTGAAACCAATCTTTACGTCTTTAGTTTTTAATACAAAATTAGTTTGAGTCCACCCATGTCCAAAGCCAACGGTTAACCGATGGCTAACTGAAATGACCGACTAATTTTTTTCAGTATCTGAATTTACTGAAACAGTGAAACCCCTTGGTCCTGAAATTATAATAACTGCAGCATTGGTTATATGTACGTTTTTAGCCCATAACTGAACCTGATCACTCCTAATTATTAGGGGAATCAAATGCAGAAAAGCAACCATAAGGCTGGCTGGTTCAGCCCTTCTTTAGTCTGGTCCCAGCTGGTCTAAACTCTAAACTAGTTTTTGGCTGGTTTAGGGCTTTAACCCAGTTTTGGTTGGTTTTAACCTTTTGTCTGCTCAGGCTGGTTTTTTAAGTATGACTAGATCAAGGAACTTGCCTCACATGCGTTGGTCACGCAGCTCGCATTACGTGTGTTTAAGGTACCTACCTAGCCTGCGTCTCACCTAGACGCGCACCTTGTGTGCTTCTGACTGCTTAGGTACAAATAGCCTTTGTCGAATCAAAGAATCTAAAAGAAACAAGTAGATCAAATGAAATTATTGCGACATTTCCCAGGTTGTTGACCACAAATGTTCATACTGAACATGTGCAGAGAACTACAATACTACCGATGTATTATTTCGTCCGATTTACATATCCACAAATCATACCTCTTCACACCCCCTAAAAATTTTCATTGAATTTCCCATTTCCCCAACCTTTTAAATGTTCAATTTACAAATCTGGTTGCATCTTATAACAAAACTCATTTAGCCACAGTGTTTCATTGCTGGAAAGACAAGTTGCCGCCCTGCATCTTCACAAGATTCCAGTAAACTCCACCGGTTACAGACAAAAGATCAGCATGACACCCTTGCTCCACCACCCTCCCATCATTAATCACCGAAATGGTATCCGAGTTTTGTATCGTTGAGAGACGGTGGGCCACCACAATAGTGGTCCGCCCCTTCATTATATTCTCGAGTGCTTCTTGAACTAAGCTTTCTGACATGGTATCAAGAGCACTTGTTGCCTCATCCAACAATAGAATGGCAGGGTTCTTGATAATGGCTCGAGCCAAAGCTATTCTTTGTTTCTGACCTCCCGAGAGCTGAACGCCCCTTTCGCCACAATATGTTTCATACCCATCTTTCATGCCACTGTCATCCACAATAAAGAAAATAATGTTTGACAAGTATTCTGAATGAAGTATATGTTGAGATAGGCAAAGTCAACTATTAGTTAAAAGTAAACTGACTTAACTAACTTGCAACTTGACTAATATTTGACTTTGACTATCTTAGCAATACGATTTATCGATTAACAGTAGTGTCAATACCTTATGAACTCATGAGCATTGGCAACTATCGCGGCATTTCTGATCTCAGATTCTGTAGCGTTTGGCTTTCCGTAAGCAATGTTTTCAAGAATGGTACCTGCAAAAAGTGTTGGCTCTTGACTCACTAACGCGATTTGTGACCTTAATCCTCTTAGGTTATATTCCCTTATGTCTTGTTCATCAATAAAAACCGTCCCTTTCAACGGGTCGTAAAACCTCTGTATCAACCCAATGATGGTAGATTTACCAGACCCACTCGGGCCCACAAGTGCGACGGAACTTCCTTGCCTTATCTTGAGGTTCAATCCTCTAAACACCATATGGTCTGGTCTAGATGGATACGCAAAAAACACGTTTCGCAACTCCACACGACCACGGATATTCTCTTTTGTAGAATCCCGTCCACGTGCACTATCAGGTTCGATCTCAGTTTTCCTATCAAGAATTGCAAATACTGAACTAACAGCATCACTTCCTCTTGCTATATCTTTAGTCATCCTCCCTGCATCAGCTATTATATATGCTGTGAGTAACAACACCAAAAACGCTTGGAAAAGGCGCTCAGGAACGATTAACCCTTTGATTAATAACCGACCCCCGTACCAAAACGCTAAAGTAGTTGAGGATGTTGTAAAAAACTGGGATAGGAAAAGCCCGATCCCTGAGTAATACGATTGTCGTATACTCTCCCTTTTCGGGCCTTGTAATGTGTCCTTAAAAAGACTAACCACCCTTCTTTGTGACGAAAACGCGGTTATCGTTCTGTGGTTGATAACGGCTTCACTCGCGAGTTGACTTCCTTCCATTTGTGCCTTTAGAGATTTCCCAGACATACTCTTCATTAAAACTCTTCTAGCGTACAAACTTCCTATCAAAAACGGTTGTGCCGTTAATAATACAAGTGTCAACCTCCATGACAGTACTAACCCCAAACTATAAGCGAAAACCGCACTGAAAATTGCTTGTGTTAACAGTGACAGACGGTCTCCAACTAGTGACCGAACCATATTAGCCTCTGATGATAGCATTGCACAAATGGCTGCACTCGTGTTCTTCTCTTGATCGAACCACCCAACTTCAAAAGTCAAGATCTTCTCGAGAAGCTTCTCGCGTACCCGAACAGTTAACTTCTCTCCCATTATAGCAAAGTTGTAATGTTGAATGACACTTGAAAAGAAGTTCAAGACACCAATAGCTAATAACACAAATGAGTAGCTCCTTGCATGTTTAACAATGGTGGATTGATCAAATTGAAAGTAAATATTTACCACTGCTCCTACACAGTACGCGTTAATGGGTTGAACCGCACCAGACGCTATAGCACCTAAGCATCCCCATAGAGCTGGTACCCACTCGGGTGCGTTCATTTTCAACAAACGGAACTGTGAAGGAGTTTGGTTTGGTTTCTTCAAGTTATCATCATAGTCATCATTAGAAGCATCAAACTGAACTGAATATGGTGTACCCATGGAGAACCCCGGGCTGAACGGGTTCAGTAACGGGGTGCTCGGTGCACTTGATCTCACTCTAGCAGGGCTGGCTTCAATTGACCTTCTATGTGGGCTTTGAAACTCGGTTCTACGGCTTGATTGTTGCAACTGCACCATTTTGAAGTATTGACCATTAGTTATTTGCATGAGCTCTTCGTGTGAGCCTGATTCGACTACTTTCCCTGACTGAATAACATGGACCAGACTGGCTTGTCTAATTGTTGAGAGACGGTGTGCTATTACAATGCTGGTTCGCCCAATGGACACCTGGTCAATGGCTTTCTGCACCACTCGCTCGGACTCTGAGTCGAGTGCACTTGTTGCTTCATCAAGAAGCAAGATTTTAGGATCTCTTATTAGTGCTCGAGCGATCGCGATTCGTTGCTTTTGCCCTCCTGATAGTTGAACTCCCAACTGCCCAACCTGTTTTACTTTAAATTCTTAGGAATGATATTATATATATAAAAATAATTAAAACAATTACCTAAGTTACACGTTTATAAGTGTTTTATTTAACCGTGAGAACCAGTTACCAGAAAACTTACGTTAGTGTCGTATCCATCAGGAAACTTAACAATAAAGTCATGAGCATTAGCATCCTTAGCTGCTGCTACAACATCATCAAAAGATGCTCCTTCCTTCCCAAATAATATGTTCTCTTTGATTGAGGTTGCAAACAGAATTGGCTCTTGATTAACCAATCCCATTTGTGATCTCAACCATTTGAGATGAAGTTTGTCTATCTTGTGTCCATCCAAAAGAATCTCACCCTCTAAGGGATCATAAAACCTTTGAATTAATGACACAATTGTTGATTTTCCCGACCCGCTACCTCCAACAAGACCAACTGTTTTACTAGCCGGTATTTTGAGATTTAAGTCTTGTAATATTGGTGTGTCGGGCCTTGATGGGTAGCTAAAGTAGATTCCTTTGAATTCAATTTCGCCTCGCACATGTGATAGACCCTTTCCTTTCTTATCTTCAGAGTCGATAGATGGAGTTTTGTCAATCATTTTGTTGATCCGGGTGGTAGCACCTTTCGATTCTAAAATGGCGACAACATCTTGGAGTGCGACCAGAAAATACCTGCGAGATGTACAGGAGTCTTGAGTTCTAAATTGGTTTATTTAAGTTGTGTTTTATCTTAAATTCGTTAAACAAGTAAATAAGCATGGCTTAATAACGGGGAAAATAGGTTCAGGTCACCTGTTGTTTTAAAACAAGTCGTTTTAGAAAAGAGAAAAAAAGGTATCAAAATGAGTTCACCCGTTATATTTATTTTTATGACAGCTAGAGGTTGACCCACACATTTGACCAGAAGAGCTATATGGATAGTCAACTCAGAAGAGCAACTTACACTCCTCCCATGAGCACATTAAATCCAGCTATAAAAACATCACCACCCTTTTCTCCATGTTTAGTGATGAGAATAGATCCAAACCAAGCCTGAAATGCCCAGTTAATGTAAATAATTCCCATGCATCCCAACATTACTCCTTTAGCAAAACCTTGTTTTATTCCTAGCTGCATGGTCGTTTGAAGTGCTTTGCTAAACGTATCGATTGTATGGTGCTCTCCGACATATGAATACACAGTTCTTATGGCAGAGACTGCTTGTTCAGCAATACTGCCGGCTGTGCCATACGATTTAACCATTGCTACTCCAATATCCATCAAGTGCATGCCAAGTCCGAGTGCAGGTACTATGAACATTATGGAGAATGGAATGGCGGATAATGTAAGTTTCCAAGAGAGTGTAAATGCGAATACGTGGCAGAAGATGATGCATGACAAGTTGGCGATAGTATCCGGTATCTGTTTTTGAAGATAAATTTGGTTAACACGAAGATGCAAGATGTTTGTATGTAGAACGTGACAATTTCAACTCATTTACTTATGAATTAATCAATCGATTAGGTCATCTTTGAGTAAAGTTATATAGCAAATCAACCTGTAAAAGGTGTATTGTAGTTCAAAATGTATTATGAATGTATATAAATGTTATATATAATAATTTACTTTTATTGTAATTATCTTTACATATATTGATTCAAATCACATGTACTATTTATGGTTAGGAATATTATCTTAACCATTAATACAAAAAAATATGTTATAAGTAATTATAGTTATGTAAATATTAGTATTATTGCATATGTAACATAATTTAATATCGGTTGTATACTGACACCGATTCATAAACGAACGGTGATGATGACATTGTACACACTGGTTCGAAATGTATAAATAGGGATGAAACTCTCATTTGTAAATGTATGAGAAGTTTGTGTTTGTTTAACCACTTTTCAAAAACTCCCTCTAAACCTTTCCCTCCAAACATCTATTCGAACAATAGTATGCAAACAAAGCCGATTTCAAACAGTATTTATATAATGGATATCAAAGTTTTAAGAAGAAAAAGAAAGTTTCATGATCAACCCAACATTAACATGTCTTGGCCAATACCAAAAGATTAAATATTGTTTTAACCTGAACCTACTGTCTATTAATGTTTTGCTATAAATGAGAACCTTTTCACCAATGACGACTTGAATTGCATTAGAATCAGCAGTGATAGTTGAAACAACTTCATGAGTTGTGGAGGAACCCGCATCTTGGGTGTCGAAGAAACTAACGTCTTGTTTAAGTACAGATTTTAGGTACTTGAGTCTCATACGCGAAGTCTGTCTCTCTGCGGTCCTTGCCCAACAAAGACCTTCTGCAAACACAAACACGAGTCAAAAGATCACTAAACAATTAAATTAAGTTAACTAGTTAAAACGATGCTAAACGTACCAACAAAGGCAGATAGCGCAACTGAAATTGCCACATACATCAACCGGAGTGAATACTGCAACAAAAACAAAAGTATTGTTGGCTCCGTTCAAAAGTTCTTGTAACCGTGAATCATGGTTTGATTAAAAACGAATCATTAAACCAATTCGCAAATGAACTTTAAAAAAAATCGAAATCAAAACCTTGAAACATGGTTTGGTTCAAAAAGTATGATTGAACCAACCGACCAATGAACACCCCTACTGGCTACTAACACGAGTGGAGTACTACCTTATTAACAAGAGAAAGAGTGACTTTAACGTGTTGGTCTCCATAATCGTTGATTATGCCACTAAGAACATACATGGTTAATGGGAATTGTAATCCGTCCCCGATGCTTCCTAGTGTACCACAAAACATTAAAAACTTGTCAAAACCTTCGGCAAACCTAAAGATCCCTTCTTTTTTCTTGTTTCCCATTTTTGTTGTTGCTCCAACTTCAATAACAATTGCAGCCTAGAAAGGAACGGTTTATGGTTACTTTATACAACATAGTGATATAACAAACCAAATGCCACTTATATACAAATGGCATGCAACAATGGGAATCTCTAGTTTACATCATTTAGTGCTCCAATATCTAACAGATAGATTTGTTGATTAATTAAATAGTGTTTGACTGATGACATGTTATAAACTATTATATAAATTTTGATAACACCGAGAAAACAAACTTTTGTTAATTTCATTTTATATAAGGTATACAAATAAACGTGTTTTTATCAATGTAGAACTCGCTAGGCGCTAGTTGACCGGAGGGGTGGGGACTAGCAATTAATCGGGATTAATTGGATCTGGTTTTTTATATGTAATTTTGAGTTTTTTTATATACATACACACATTTTTATGGGTAATATTTTAAATAGACATGTTTTAACCCCTCCTCGATTCATTTTTTAAGTATACATGATTAATTGACAGTACCTACATCGTTTGGTTGGAAACTTGCCGGAGTTTACAGGTTTTGGCCAGAATTTGGCAAGAATTACTAATTTTCGCCAAAAGCTTTCTGGAGTCGTCGATTTTTGGCCGGCTGACTAGGGTCGATTAGGTCCGACTAGGCCGACTACCGGGTAATAGACCGATTCTCGAAAAATTAGTAAGTTACCAAGCGACTAACGGTTAATCCCCCAATTAATCCCGATTTTTACAACGCTGGTTTTGAGATGGTTAGTTACTTAAAATTCGATGTAATAGAATCTTAGTTTATACCATTTGTAGTGGTCTGATGGATGTGAAACATATGTTGGTTATTTTAGCGTAATTGAGATTGACTTGGTCACCAAAGTGTAATACACAAGCAAGTTAAGAGGTGCTGGAGTGCACGATTGTTTGAGTTATTACAATTCAAGGTTTCCAAGGGGGCAGCGCCCCTCGGAGCAGGGTCCAAGTGGCGGCAACCCCTGTCACATATCGGTATAATACTTGTACTCAAACAATGCATTCAAAGTGAAAAAATAAATCCAGCCTCTTACTCTTAAGTACGTGAAATTTTGATGTTGATTTTGTATCTATGTCTATGTTGTGTCTTTGTATTGTTTTATAAATATTTTGGCAAAATCTATGCCATTTGTCACATTAAATGGACTCGTCGATGAAAACATAGACATAAAACAAACATCACAAAATATTTCTAAATAACGTAAGTTAGATATGAAGGGAAATTCTCCATTCTTTCATTATGAAACGACAATATTTATTGAATATGTATTCAAATGGAAAATAGTTAACTAATAATGGAATAGATTCCGGGTCATTTGTGTAAGCTTAATCTTGTACCGGTTTGTTAAAAAGGAGCAAACTTGGAGGGTGTTTTGAGAAAGTTTTACATCCTAATTAGAGTCTAATAAGGTTTCTTGTGTTGATAATTATCAAAAGGAATAGATAATTATGATGTATCCTAGAGTACTAAGGATAGGTAGATTATATATAGAAGGAAGTTTATGTAATCTTTAATCATCCAATAATAATAATAAAACAAGTTTAGACTCAATATTCAGTCTTGGATATCCAGTTTCCAACAAGTGGTATCCAACAAGTGGAATTCCAAATTAGCTTTTCACCTTTTGGACCATAATCTAACACCAACCTGAATTCCTGGCTTTTTTCACCGACCTCGAATTATTCCAGTGGCGGATGAATTTCAGTTTTAAAGGAATATGGGTTAATATTCACGTGGAAATCAAATATGCGTAGGTGGATTTTTTAGTTTTTTGGTCAACGAAATAAGAAGGGAAGCCGCATGAAGCAACAGGTTTCGTGGTGATCGAGAAGCAGGAAGCTCAACCCAGAAAAACCAACGGGTGTGTCGCGGAAGAAACGAAAGAGCGAGGAGGCTACAGAATTCGTTTGGTGACCGAAAAGACGGAATAGCGGGGTGTTATTGTCTTTGTTGGTTATTGATATTCGTGGTGGCGAACAGTGGTTCAGATGAGCCGGTATTACGGGGAGTACCGTTCAGAAATTGGTGGTGACAGGTGATCAGTTCAGTCCGGTTCCGTGGTGATGAGCTTCATAGCACTAACAATTTTCAATCCAGATGTGATCAAGACCTGGTCCTTCCCGCCAAGGATAAGAATGGAAAAACCGGTGTAGGTTGTTCTTTTTGGCAGATGTATCTGATCGGAATTTGCGGATAGACGGACGGAAGAAGATTCGTCAAAGCGAGGTGCTTTGAATCTTGTCGTGTCTAGCAAGGAAAGAAAAAACGGAAAAAGCGGGGAGCTTGTTTTTTTCTTTGATCGGTGGTCAAGAACGGTGTAGTTCTGGTGACCCGGGAAGATGGAGATGTTAAACTTGGTCAAGGATTTGAGGTTGTTGATTACAGTGCGGATGTGAAGCGAGTCCATATCAGAATTAAGGGGGTGAATGAAGGATAATTCTGATTTGGTTGGATTATCTACAAAGTTTAATTAGGTTAGAGATAATTCAAGTGGGTAATTAGATATGTTTATCTAGTTGTTTATTTTATTATTTAAAATAGAGTTTGAGTTGGGTTAGGATTAGAATAAGTTTAGTATAAATAGATGGTTAAATCTATTGTATTTGGGGTCTTTTGGTTAATAATAAAAGAGTCGAGCAAGTTCGTTCCATCTCGTGTGTTTTGTGTTCGATCAAAGGGCCTGATTTTCCAACAAGTGGTATCAGAGCTCAAGGAAAAACGATCAAGGAGGAGACCGAGGTTGAGTGCAGCGATTAAGATCACCGGTAACAGGAGTTCGGCAAGACATCGATTGGAGAAGGACGTGCAAACCGATTCTTGCAGACGGGTTCAAGGTAGACTAGTGATCAAAGGGTAACAGCTGCAATCGCAAATTTGATCGGGATAGAAGAAGGAAGAACAAGGTAGTTTCGATCAAGAGTGCTTGTGACGTGATCGTTCAATCACAGAGGGCGTGGCAGAAGAGACTTGGCGCACAAGGTTGTGAAGAATTGGATCGGGTCAGAATCGTTTTAATTTTGGTTCGTTTAAGGTTAAAGAGGAACAGGAGTAGTTGTTCTTTGGAAGCGGCGTTTAATAAACAAAAACAAAAAGGTTTGTTGAAGCTACGAACAAAGACAACAACAAGGTTTCCTTTTGAGTAATATTTAATCCAAAGTCAAAAGAGCTTATTATTTGATTGGTCAACAATTAAAGCAAGAGGAAAAAAAAGGGATTTCCTTGGATAATTTTTGGAGGCGATATAAAATATAAAATAAAAGGGGAACAGATACAAAAGTTAAGAGTAAGTGATTGATTCTTAAGGAAGGATGGGTGATGTGGTGAAACAACCCGTTATAACAAAGGATAACAACACGATATCTCTTCAAGTACCGTTGTTGACACCCACGAACTACACGGTGTGGGCAATGAAGATGAAGGTAATCTTGAGTGTCAACAGCGTTTGGGAGATGATCGAACCCGGGACCACAACCGATGCTAGAAAGGATAACATAGCAACCGCGTTGATTTTTCAAGCTATACCCGAAGAATTAGTTCTCCAAATCGGGAACTTAAATTCGGCTAAGGAGATGTGGGACGCAGTGAAAGTTCGACACCAAGGAGCCGAAAGGGTGAAGGAAGCAAGACTTCAAACGCTAATGTCCGAGTTCGAAAACTTGCGTATGAAGGAAAACGGTACGGTAGATGATTTTTCAAGCAAGATTGCAAGTATTGCATCTAAATCGGCCTCGCTTGGAGAGAAGATTGAAGAATCCAAGCTTGTGAAAAAATTCTTGAACGGTTTACCCAAGAAGTTCATTCACATGGTGGCATCCCTTGAACAAGTCATTGACCTAAAGACCGTGACATACGATGATATAGTAGGACGTTTGAAAGCCTATGAAGAAAGGATAGGTTCCGAAGAAAACTCTACAGGTTCTAGTTCAAAAAACGACCAACTCTTTTTGACTTATGAGGAATGGGAAGCCAAGAAAAAGGAAGGGTATGATCGAGGCAAAGGAACGACCGAGTCTAGTCAAAGAGGCCGTGGTCGCGGTCGAGGAAAATTCGGGCGTCAAGATAGAGACAAGGAACCGGATCAAAAACCAAAGAAGGACCGTTCAAAGATAAGATGTTTTCGATGTGATGAATTAGGGCATTTTTCATCAGATTGTCCTACACGTAGGAAGGATGAGGATGATGAAAACAATCTTATTCAAGATGTTGAACCAGTTCTTTACTAGCAAACGCATGTTAAAGTTTAACGAGATGAAAGGACTCGTTGGTGTTACAAGATTAGGGGGTGAATGTAAGCTTAATCTTGTACCGGTTTGTTAAAAAGGAGCAAACTTGGAGGGTGTTTTGAGAAAGTTTTACATCCTAATTAGAGTCTAATAAGGTTTCTTGTGTTGATAATTATCAAAAGGAATAGATAATTATGATGTATCCTAGAGTACTAAGGATAGGTAGATTATATATAGAAGGAAGTTTATGTAATCTTTAATCATCCAATAATAATAATAAAACAAGTTTAGACTCAATATTCAGTCTTGGATATCCGGTTTCCAACAATTTGGAGAGCTCGGAATGAAGATCTCTTTAGTAGGAAAATAGGGCATCGTCATTCTTTATTCGATACCATTGTTTCTTTGTCATTTTTATGACAATTTCTAATTCTAAATGTAATGTTAGTTGAATTGAGTGGATGACAAATCTGCTTCTGAACGTGTAATTATGTTTGGTTTTTTTACGTGTTAATGGTTTGTTAAGGAAATGTGTTGTTTTTATAAAGTTTGTCTTTAAAAAAATAATTTAAAACATATTATTTTTAATGATACGTATATTATCCTAGTTATTAAAAATTGAACTTGATGAATAGTTTAAAGAAAATTATAAGCATATATAAGAGAGTGGAGATGACAACAAGTCATGTAGTTTTCTAGTAGTGATAATTTTATTCCGAACTTTAGCCACTAATTTCATATTGAGCTGAAATTACATTTTATCCAGCCAAAATGTATATTAAATATAATAAAATAAAATAAAAGTGATGTAATTTTTGCCTGTGATATGGGCTTTATAAATTTATAGTTTTAGTTTTTTTTATCGTTACTATTTGGATTTTGGTTTATATGTCGGTGATATGTGAAGAAACTTTTATTGATGAAAGTAATTTTTGTAGTAAAAGTGATAAATAATTTAGAAATTTAGCCACTACTTTTATATTTAGCTAAAAGTAATTATAAAATAAATAAGACATAATGTAATAAAATGAAAGGTAAAGAGATGATGATTTGCCTTTAGTTTGAGTTTTGTGTTTTGAGCTGTCTGTAAAACAAAAGATAAGACAAAAGAGGAACATAGTAATTTTAGTTTTTTTATATATGTAACAATGTTTTGAGCTGTCTGTATATTTTAGAATCTTCGACGATGTTTACCATATTAGATACGACAAGCTTCCTTAATCATTTGTGAATATTTCAATGTTAAAAGACGTCCATTAAATTATTCGGATCTTTTTTACAGATAAGAAAATTACACCGGAAATCAGTGGCCAAGCTTGGAGGTTGAATTGGCGGGTGCCCGACTCATTTTTTAGAGACCGGAAGATCAAATCAGTGGGGGCCGGACTCAATTTATATAAAAATTACATACAAAAATCGTAAAATCCCACCACTGCGCCAAAAAAACAGCGGGGGCCGAGCATCCCCTGGCCCTCACAAACCTTTGCCCCTGCCGGAAATGTTAAAACTTTTTGTCAGGGAGACATGGCGCTAACCGTGTTTGAGCCGGGTACTTTACGGTAATCCCACTACCAGCATTGCAACACGGCCGCTAGTGGTGTTGTAGTGATCCAGTGAAGTAAATAATATTAAACAAAAACTAAACATTAATATTAAACATAATACAAATAATAAAAGTACATAAACACATGATTATTACAGGAAAAACATAATTATTTAAACTAACGCAACAATTGCCATGCCGAAACATGGTCGAAACTGTTGCGGTACCTAGCCGCATAGTCGACTTGTTTGAGCTCGATTGTCATATCCTCGACAAGATTGGGGTGTTCCTTCATGGTGGCTGCAAATAGGTCGTCTCACCGGTCACACTTGTTGTTAAGATCCGTCCACTTTCGTGCTAGGGAATCGGTGGTGCGGTGGTTTTGACCAACCAGTTGGTTGAACTCCGCAAACACACGGTTCCAAATCGGATTCAACCTTGAGCGGTGGTGGTTTTGTGGTTGAAAAGCAGGGTCGTTCGGACGTCTTTGTAGGGCATCACCAACGTGATCTCCTTTTCTTCGTCCCAATGTGTCATTTTCAAGTGGATTTATATGGTAACCGTGGGTTTATTTTGATGAGTACAATGTGTATACAGTAAGTGTTTATAGGGTAAAATTGATGAGGATGATGGTATACTGTAGTCTGTAGGTATTTATAGGGTAAAAGTGATGAGGACGGTAATGGTAAGTTTTGGTTTGCATTTAAAAACCAACCGTTGGCTATGGTCATATTACCGTTCTGCCATGGTTGGTGGTCAATATTGGTTTTTGCATTTATTATTTTTTTTAATTGAAAAAAAATAAATTTTCAAATTTATGTATTTAACTATATTTAGATGAAAAATAAATAAACGAATCAGGGAAGTGTTGCCTTCAAAAATCTGTTTCAGTAAAGTGAATCAATAATGTGTTAGTACAGGATTGGTAGAAATCAGTGAAGTTGAAAAACCACTAGTGAAACGCCCTCGTTTCACTTCTAACATAACTTTGTAATTATAGACGAAAAATCCTTCATTGTTTATTTTATTAATTCAACTTTTTGGGTCGTTGTGCCTACCATCCAAATTTTGGAATCCTTGTTTTTCAAACGGTATATTTCGAGCATCAATGGATGGTGAGAATGACACATTGAGTAAATAGAATCACTTATCTCAAAGACTCAAACTGTGTCCAATCAATTGGTATCTCTAGGTAACACTGTTGCAATACGATCACTTTCGGTCGTCAAAATGATCGCAAGCATTCGTTTGAACTCTTGTTGCAGCTAACTTTTGTGACAATCTTTATTTTTACTCAAACTGAGGTTTTTTTTTTCGAGTATTTTAGTTTGAGCGTTAACTCGGTTGCTATATTTGCAACCGTTTTCTCAAATTTAGGTCGGTTTTGCCTTTCTTTTGTATGAGTGTAGTTGCTTTGTTCTTTTTTAGCATTATGAACACTTAGGTGGTGTTTGTTTTTTGGTCAGAATTGCTTCTGACCACTTCTGTCTGCGTCGTGCAGACGCGGACAGACAATTGGGTTATGGTTATGGTGGGTTGTGGTTGGTTATGGTTAGGTTACGCAGACATTAACAAGCAAACAGTCTTCTTCTCGCAGACTGCAAACCTTTAGTCCACATCTTCTCCTACAGATGTCTCCAGATATGGTTCGCAGACTGCAAACATTTTACCTCTTCAAAAACAAACAACATTTGTGTACTAGGTCAAGTCTCAATTGACAATCAAACCAAACAAAGAAATTAACTTAAAACTGATTAGTTCTCTCCTAATATTAATCACAACTTTAATCAGGTTATGTAGGGCATGACTTGGTTACAATTAAAGTAGGACTCATCTTCCTAACTATATACTAATAGAATAAACCCACATGTTTATCTAAAAACTATCTATTATAAATTAAATACAACTCTTTTAATTTATCTCTAGTGGTATCTTGGTGGTGAGATAAGACTTAGGGGCCATGAGGTCCTGGGTTCGAATCTCACAAATGGGGTTTTCTCATAATTATGAGTTTCCTCCTGAATTGGTGACTTGGTGGTGGAATATGATCGCGTGGCAACACTGGTGGCACGATGATACTCCAGTGTTCCGTGAGTGATTCCAATTTGTTGGCCGTTCAAAAAAAAAATTCATATGCCCGTTTTAGTTTGTCCCACTGTTGACCTTTTTATGTACTTGCGAATTACATCCAACATTAGATAAGTTATAATAATTTAAATGTTGGAAAAAAGTTATTTAAAAGAACGTAAATCATTGAAATAACATTAGATTTAAGATTAAGATTAAAGCTTACTAAAACGTTTAGCATCAATTTATATGCTTTTTAATTTATTTATTTTTTATCGAGTGATTTTGAATAATGAGTGTTAAAACAACTTTGTATACCTCATGTCCACATGTTTTTATATAAAAGCTCTATAACAAGCTTTTTCTTTGTAAATGAATTTGTAACGAAACTTTTTAACCAGCAAGTGTTGGTTAGTATTTTTTTTTTTTTAATCGATCATATGTTGGCTTGCACTTCCATACTTTTTTATGTTACACTATATTTTGAGTAAGAAGACGCAAGGTCATGTCCTTGAATTGTGCATGACCTTTGTATTGTCATACAACCATGATCATGGACAACCAGACTTGTGTATGTTGAAACGCATGGACATGTATGCGGAATACATGGCCACTGCTAAGTTGAAAGCATGCCAATGTTTTTCCTTCTGTTTTTTACTGTTTTAAGTTTCTTTGTGATTTTCTTTCATTTAAGCTCTAAATTGCTTGTTGCTTCTAAGACTTCTATCTCCTTTCTAATAAAGAAAGTAAAGTTAATGGGGGAGGTTTGGCTATGTAACATATGTAGGCCCTGTTTGGTTCACCTCTGAATGATTCATTCAGAGGCAACCTTTGATTCGGTCAGAGGTCGAGCTTGTTTGGTTGCAAAAATCCAACCTCTGAATGGGTGTGGTTCAGTCTGAACCATTCAGTTTCAAATCAATGCTGAATGAAAAATGGACTGCAATGCCCTCAAGTTCTGTTCTCTTCTTTCCAAATCCAAATCATTTTCTTCTTCCATCACCTCACCTCACCTCTCCTTCTCTGCACCAGCCAGCCGCCGCCCCTCCTCTCCTTCTCTCCTCCCTCTCCTTCGCACCCCCGCCTCGCCGCCCTACCTCTCCCCGTAAGAATCACCATCGATCCGTCCCCAGCCGCTGCCCCCACCGTTCCTCCTCTCATTTCTATCTACTTTTTCTGGTTAAGTGTGTGTTTGTGTGAGTTTAAGAAAAAAGAAAGGAAAGGAAAAGGGGAGAGTTGCAGGTCTGTAGGTGTGTTTGTATGGTGTCTTGTGTGTGTGGGTTAAAGAGAGAATAAAATGATTGATGTTAATTTGGTGTGGCATGTGATGTCTGACTATATGTCGTTTACATGTGGTTTTTTTTTTGTAAAAATTAAATTTTTTATTAAAATAAAGTGAGGGTAAAATAGTAATTTTATAAAGTTATTCAGAGGTTCAACCAAACACCACTTACTGGTTCAGCACCTACTGGTTCAGAGCCTCTTACTCATTCAGACCTCTTACTGGTTCAGCACTTACTGATTCAGCACTTACCAAACAGCCCCGTATAATTTGATACACATTAAACATACTTCACGAACCCGCAAAATTGGTGGTTAAAGTCTTAAGGCAAAGGAAAGATACTTACACTATGGAGATTTTCTATCCGGTTGTGTAACAACCTCAAAAACATAATCAATATTATTATCAATAAATAGATCAATAAAACGAGTAATAGAATTAAATAGAATAATATTTGGCCACCCGAAGATGATGCCCAATAAACTTACCCGGATTAAACAGACTAAGACCCATTCCCTTCTATAACTGGCCCATTAGATAATGCGGCCCATTTATTGCCCCATTAATAATTATTAAGGCCCAACACCCTAGTATTCGGTCCAATCAAATAGAACACCTTTTGGCCCATTTACCTATCCAATCTTTTAAGCCCAATACCTAAAACTAATATTATTAGGATCCACTAACCTAGCCTAACTAAACCATCAATCCATAATACCCATCGACCCAAACTCCTTGATTCCCTTGTGCCGCCAATTCATCTTCACACTCCACCTAGATAATTGTTTCTTCCAACCTTACACTCAACATCCTAATAACTCTCCACCTTGACAACCTATACCTAGCAACCATCATTTACATGCATGAACCCTCCTTTCTCTTTCATTATAAAGAAACCAATTGGCCCTCTAAATTCCTTAACCACCATTGTAAAAACTCTAACAATACTATCTCAAAACTAGAAACACTTGTAAGACCCTACCCGATAATCGGGTAGTTATAGAATAATTATACGTTTTAATCAAATTAGTTTGGAGGTTTAGATTCAAAAACTTTACATGCTTAGCAAAATTCACACACATTTACTACATATGTGTCATGGTTATTAAAACATACATAAGGTGCATTCAAAAGTGAAGGCGATGATGATAATGCCATCCTAAAACCAAGTTTATACACGCTTTTGTTCAATAGTTGCGGAAACGGACGAATCTGTTGCGTTCGGTTCTTGTTCGGGAACTTGATCATATTCCGGTATTCAGCTTCCATTTCCCTAGGGTTTAGGATCAATCAATAACTCAAGAATCGTTAGTATGAAATGGGTAGAAATGAAATTATAACAAAAATGAGGATTTTGCCTGCTGCATGGCCATGCAGAAATTGTGCATGGTCATGCGGGACTGAGGATTGGCTGCACTACCAGTTGCACTGGCAGTGCGGCTGAGTGCAGTCGATCTGCACAGCCATGCACTCCAGCTGCACGGCAGTGCACTTAACCTGCACGGTCATGCACCTTTCCGCACGGTCATGCACTGAACCTTGCACGGTCATGCACAATTCTGCACGGCCGTGCAGCTAGTCTATGGTGAAGAAGGTAGGCTACGGTTCTGAAGGATCAGAAACTTTTGTTCTTGTATAACTGATCCATACTTAGCCAATATTTGCAGCCAACTTGCAGCACCAAGCTGCACTTTTCGTGCAGCTCTAAAACTGCTCCCGAGACTTCCCGGGGCTCGTTTATGAGTCCTAACGCGGACTTTATACATGATTAAAGCTTAGGCTTAATTCCTTGTTTGGTTTCTATCACAAAAACCATGATTAATTTATCCATCTATGACCTGACTCGTTAAGTTTTATAAAAGTTAAATTCTTTAGATTTTATGATTTCCAAGTTCTAGTTGTGAGTTATACACACTTGTCAAGCCTCAACTTGACTAAGTGACTTTTCCTCCCAAGTCATTTTTGTCGTGGTAGCGATGCCTCGTGTCCATGGCCTCATGTGCCATTTCTCTCGGTCTTGTTCGCTCAGTCTTTATAACTCGCGACATGGTTTTTACCCGATGTTTTTCCTATCCCTTGGAAACCACAAATTCTATTTCAATTACATGAAGTCCCCATGGTCATACTTCCTACTTATGCATATATGTATTTATTTATAAAGTCATAGTTATGACTTACCTTAGTCGTGACCTTTTTGCTTTGAATCCTTACCTGAGTGGCTTCATGATGACTCAAGTCTTGCACCTAAGATTGGGTAGTTCACATTCATGTTTAGATACTTGTTCATAGGCGTAATTTTACATATTCATACAGGTTTCATCAAAAGAATTATTGACTCAATTGAAATCGAGTTTTATTGAGGCGTTTCATCAAACACTTGGTAGGCGCCTTTTTAACGAAGTTATTTGTATGGCCTAGAGACCTTATTAATCCATTTTTATCTCAATTTCAATACTCATAGTATATACTTAAACATTCAATGAAAGGATTTCTTTCATGATCATAGCACATATGATATTTTTCTAGTTTTTAAGGCAATTCCTACCAATTCATCAAAACCCAATACTTTCAACAACTTGGATTCTTATGAATCCTTCATTACACAAGTATTATGTCAAACACACACAATTTAGCATATAATGAGACCCTCTAGCACTAGAGCAACCTCTACTAACTCTTAATTTCACGTTTTTAGAACAACCTATAATTATCACTTAACCACATATGAAACAAATCAACAAATCAAGCCAATTGAATGTTACCTAGAGGTTTGTTAGGCCTAGATGACCAGTTTTAGGGTAAATTCAAGAAAGAACCCTTCGATTTGGCCTTGAATTGGACTTGTTCTTGAGCTTGAGGGTTAAGTGTGTTGTGTGTGTGTGTGTGTTTTGTTGTGTGGAGATCGATCTCCTGCTTATGGAGATGATCTTGTATTTTATTTTCTTAACAAACATATTAACTTTGGTTTTTGGCAAGTTTAGCCCTTCACAAGTTAAATAAATATGTTTGTTTTATCATAAAACTAACCAATTTAGCATTTTGTGATTATTTAGGCCAAGATACTAGTGGGTTTAACCCGGTTACTAGGCCAAGATGGAAATACTAATATTTCCTCATCATGTGCTCGGTTAGTAATGCTCCTATTATTCACTTAATAATAAACGGTTTTGGGGCGTTACAACTCGCCTTATTATCGGCCAAGAGCATCGGCCGATTACTACAAGACCACCAACAACGATCCGGGTAAGTATTCGAACCTTTTCTTATTAGGAACCGAGTGCCTAAGTTGTAATGGCCAGCTTTTAGTTTAGTTTTATAGACCGAAGCTGTAATGGTAAGCTATAAATACGTATATGTATGTATGTATATAATCGAAATTATGATGTTAACAGGTAATCGGAACACTACACGAGCAACCGACAAGTACTAGAACCCAAGCCGAACCAATCATAGTGAGTGCATTTCCCCCATTTTCGTCTTTAAAATATTTGGGGTGAATGCATGTTGTTTATGTCTTTTAAAAATGCATCGGATCATGTTCATATCATGTGTAATAGAACCGGTCGAATAGATATAACAAGAGTGGATCCATTCGGTATCATAAAAATGTATTTATCCTAACCCGTCAAGGGGTTCGGAACCATATCTAGCATTGATAAAGTGCTACCATAGATATACATTCATAACCGATTTTGACCGAACCATAATATTGAGTTGCATGTTTTATGAATAAGGTTTATAATCGGTCACTCGGCATCTCTCACTAGCTTTGTGGCTAACATATTTTAACATGTATTTCAGGATCTACGTGAACCTTTGGAACCCGAGTATCATGCGTGTATAAGTAAAGTTATTAACTAATGCAAGTTTCGGTTATGTTCATGGCTTCGGCCAAGGTTATAAATGTTGTGGTTTGAACTTTGAAGTTGTATTGTTGTTTTTGAAAATGTAGTATGTAAAACCGGTTTGTTAAAATAATAATATGAATGTTTAGTAAGCATGATATGTTCTTGATCACCAATCGGTAATGGCTCGGTAATTTCGGGTCGTTACAGGTTGTGTAGATGGAACCTAACAAAGTGAATTTTTGTTTTACATAGTCTTGATCTTTAAGTTGAGAAAATGGATATTAGTTCATTAGTTGTATGTCTGCCTTGAAGTTTTGTTGGGTTTGTGGAGGCTTGGGTCATGGTTTTGGGCTTGGCTAGTTAAAGTAGTCAATTACATAATAATAATAATAATAATAATAATAATAATAATAATAATAATAATAATAATATTATAATAATAATAATAATAAACCTTCTGATTTGAACAGTAAATTTGCCATTATTGTGATTGTTTGGGCATTTAAGTCATTTGCAATTTTATACAGCTGGGTTTATGATACGTGCTTCCTTCCAGTTGTGTTTTGTGATACGTGTTTCCTTCTAAACCCCCTAGCATCTTCTTCCATTTCATCTTCATCTTCATCTTCATCTTGTGCCTCTTTTATTGTCATCTGATTTTTACTATGTTTTCTTATTCTCGATCATGGCAGATCCACCGCCAAAGGTGGATGGGGATGTTGTGGGCTCTGGTATTGGATTTTGATGGGCGGTGCTGTCCTGTTTTGGCTCTTGACGGTCTCTGACCCATTTCAGGTTTGCGATATGTGCCTGATTCTTTTAAGGTATGGCGAAATCTATATGTGGTCTTCTTTAATTTATTTAGGGTTTGCATTTCAATTGTTTGTTGTTTTATGTTGTTGCAGGTTATGATGCATGTAATCAAGAAACCCAAGCTTTTGTGCTGTTACACTCTGTTCCAGAGTTTCATTAAAAGATGGAAGAGAAAGGATCTCTCTCCTCTTCCTTTCTCTCCAATTCCTTCCAAATTGGAAAGATTGAAAATCACCCTAAAAACCTCTTTATTATCCCTCTCATTCCTTCCTTTTCCCTCCTACAAAAACTCTGGAACATATTTTTTCCCACTTCCTTCCCAATCCTTTCTCTTCCATCCTTTAATGAAACTCTGGAACAGATGGTTAGGGTTTCGGCTAGGCTGGCTATGATGAGCTGAATCACCTGAGTAAAATACTGTGACGATTTCGCTTTGGCTTGGCAAGGTTGGAGGATGGCAGGTGTTTAACTACAACCCCCCTTGCAGCCATGGTGGTATATCCTTTGAGTAGCTCTGAGCCTATGTGAAAGTAATTTCATAAGTCTTGTCAAAATTTTATCATACTGATTTAACATTTGTAGGAAACTAATGCAAATGTGGATGAGTTTTCTTAATATGTAAGTTTAGAGAAAAAATTGACGAAAATCCCATATTTTTTTCCCTTCATTTTGTAAGTTTAGGGAAATAAAATGACAAACAAAGTGAGATTTAGTTCAAGGAATGAGATGCTGACGACGGCTTTACCAGAGAGGAGACATTGGTATCTAACGGTGGCAGTTGCGACAGGTTTGCGAACTCAAATTCGGTCTCCAATTATGTTGTTAGTCATGTAACATGTTCTAATTTGGTCTTAATTCAAGAATATATATGTTTGATTTTGTTGAACTTGTGAATGTTGAAAGTTGTGATGGTGGTCTGCAATGGTGCCGCCGACGACGGGCGACATGGATTCACCTCTATATTTTTTTTGGAACTTTTTATTTTGTGGATTAAGTCAATTCAAAGCTCAATGTTATAAGAAAAAACCTTATTCCATACAATTTAATATAGCAAGCAAATTATTTTTTATGTTCGTTTCGTGTTTACGAACATGATATGTTGAGAATTGAATTGGGAAAAAGTTATGGCAAAAATTTCTTGAATTGGGGAAAAAGTTATGGCAACATTATAGTCAATGTTGTTAAAGAAAAAAACATTAGTCAATTACATTAAAAGTTCCTGGCGTTTGAGGAATTAATTCATGGCAAAAATGGTGTCCATACGTAAATGGAAATATATATTGTGATTTCACGGGTAGAGTGGTGAAGGGTAAACACTAAACTGATCGGGCAATGAGGTTGGTAGGCATGGGCAGGTTGAAGGATACATTATACCCTCTACATAAACCTAAAGGAGCTACATCACGGTTAATGTGATTACAACTTAAATTCTTAAATCACATCGGCTTTCATTTTAGGCTGTGATGTTAGTGTTATAAAGTCATAATAGATACTATATGTGGAGCCAAATTTGGTGTTATTTTGTTATTTAGTGCTAATGCGTTTTTTTGGACTGTAGAGTCGCGGTTACTAGCGGAGTCAAGCCGGCAAGGATGGTACTACCACAAGTGGTGACGGCAATTTGCAGTGCATTGGCCGATTTTTTGTGTGTGTGTATATATAAGAAATTATAAAGACGAGTGGTGTGGTAGGTTTGTTTTAAACTATGCAAATTTATGACAATCTTTTTTTTTTTTTGGTATAATTAGGATGTCTGCATTTGAACAAGTAGCCATGCCAGATGCTTGAATCCTATATGTGGTACCGCCAAGTAAGAGGAACGTCTCTTTAACTCCAAACTATTTAGTTGCGCACTTTTGTGCATCCAGAATAGGGCCCTTTGGTATAAATAAGTTGTCGATATTGGGTATCGTAGACAAGTCATGAAGGAAAGGTTGTATTCCAATGAGACTAGACAACGAAGATGGAGTCGCGCGACCTTGGTTGTGATTCGGAAATTGAAAACGACCAACATTCTTATGAGGTAAATCCTTTAGTCTGATATACAACATTATTATATTTTTATGTTTATGCGCAGGGAAAGCGTTCGGTTAGTCAGACCAACAAGTGATGGTTGCTGCAGGGGAGATTTAAAACTGACAGAAGTGTCTGTAAGTGATAAGCTAGAGGAGTTCCGGGCAGCGAAGGAGGTAAACATATTTTATTGAATTCTCATGCCGTTTTTTTATTACTTTGTGGTGGTTAAAATTAATGTTGTATTCTAACTGTATTAAGTTTTATTGTTATATTACTTGTAGCATTTCAGAGGATTGAGCTTTCCAACTATCTCATCGCTTGGGCCAAACGGTGCAATTATTCATTATGAACCAGAAGCTAAAACATGTGCTGAACTTGATCCAGATAGCATGTATCTTTGTGATTCTGGAGCTCAGGTTTTCTCACAATTCATGCAGTATGCTTACATTTTATATATTTACTCAAATAACTCACTACATTTTATGGTGTTCTTATTTGAAGTATCTCGATGGTACAACAGATATAACTCGAACTGTTCATTTTGGAAAGCCTTCTGGACATGAAAAAAGATGTTACACTGCGGTATGTGGGGCTTACTCTTTTTTTTTCTACTGCAGATATACTTCGAACCGTTCATTTTGTGTTATTGTCCCTCTTCTAAACTGTTTATGGATGCCCTTTACTATCACTGTCTGCTTTCACTTTTGGGACAAAAAAGTGTTTCACTTTTTAAAAAGGGTAAAATGGTCATTTCAAAAATTCATATCCTGGGCATTAAGCCAATCAAGCAGTCAAAGAACGGTATTGATGTCATAATTATGAAAATGTATATATTTGATATTATTGAAGTTTTTTAGTATTGTATAAGAATATTGAGTTTTGGTGGTCATTTTGGGTTTTTTAGTATTGTATAAGAATATGCCTACAAACATGTAAGATTATTAGTAATAACATCAAAAATCCTTAATTATCTTACATGAATGATACATGTCTTCCTTTTTATGAGGTGAGCATATAATTTAATAGAAATGATATTTGTCTGCAACAGTAATTGTAATTCCATGAGAATACAATAGATGAACTTCAGTGGAACTCCGTAAGCTCCGATAATGATGGGCTGATCAATGTTCTTGGGATACGATTTTGGTTTGGTCGATGATGTTTGGCGATGGGAGGCGGATGGATCAGGGATCTTCTCGGTTAAAAGCACTCGGGAATTGCCTCAAAGAAAGTTGTTCGTGAACAGGGGGCTGGAGTTTGAGTGGAATAATTGGGTGCCCTTAAAGGTGAATTTTATGGTTTGGAGGCTCGTGCAAGATCGGCTACTTACTGTGTCGTCACTGGTTTCTAGAGGCGTTATGGTTCCGAATCAGTTGTGTTGTTTCTGCAGAGAAGAGACGGAGTCAGCGCTGCATCTTTTTCCTGCGTGCAGAGTGGCTGCGCAGACCTGGGAATTCATCGAAAGCTGGTGCAGGCTGACGCCGTTATACTTATCGGAGCTGAAGGATTTTGCATCTCTACACAAGCGGCTCAATGGTTCCTGCAAATGGAGGAAAATAGTCTTTGTGATCATTCAAACGGCACTGTGGGTCATGTGGAAATGGCGAAACGAACTAATCTTTAATGGAAGACAACTGAACATGTGGAGGTTAAAGGAAGACATTAAGGGTCTTAGCTTCTTATGGGTAAAATAGGGCGAATAAGGGGGGTATAACGTGGGAGGATTGGTGTAGCTTTAGACCCGTTATGTTTATGTAATTGAAATGCTGTTTTGGTGGATGTATTCCTTGGTGCTCTGTCTAACAGTTGGTTAGTCCGATTGTGGTAATAAAATATTGGTTGGCCATTCAAAAAAAAATGTTATGCCTTTTGTTAATGGTTCATAATCATGCTTATCGTAAATAAGAGGTATGATTGAACTTTTTGTTTCTTTGTCATTATCATATCAATACACATCACCTTACGGGCATCCGCTATTCTACATATATGTGTGTTTATCACCATCCCATTTGGTGTAGCACGTACGTATCTTGGAATGCATGGATGACAATGTTATTTTCAAACCAATTATGTCCTAATTATGTCCTTTTAAGTTAATTTGGACATGAAATGTTAGGCTTTAGTTACACACACATATATATATGGACTTAGTTGAAAACATAATCAATTTCACATGAGAGCCCATTTGGACCCTTTAATGAGGTTAATTTCCTATTTTAACTATTAAACTAATCCCACTTGATGAATAAATAAATATAATGAGGCAAGTTGACACATTCTGGTAGACTGGTACATAGGATTGCACTTTGTTTATGAGAAAATCACAGCAATTATCAAAAAAATATATATAGCCGTTTATATATTACAAAAATTTCATGGATAGATAAAAAAGTAAATGTGAGCGTCTCATGCGTGAGTATTTCGCCTTATGCATGTACAGTTGCATAATACAAGTTGAAAATCTTGATTAATAAAGTAATCAGAAGGTTCATGCACTTAATTATATAGTTAATTACTTCTAATTCATGCATTTGTTTTTTGCCACTTGTGAATTGAGATCACATGACCAATTGCCAATATCTAAGACCAATTAAGATAGTGGTATGAAAATTGATATAGAATTGATTTGGAATTTGAAATGTCTCAACGCTATATCATTACCTAACTATTTTCTAGATCAGATTGACGCCGCCGCAACGCGCGACCGGATAAAAACCTAGTTCACTATAATTTTTATTATTTTTCTCTGTTTTCCACTCACCTCTATCGATAGCAATAAAAAAAAGTATTACAAAATATGGGGATGAATAATATGAAACAAATTTGGGGATTTGGTTTGTTTTCCCTTAAAAAGATAGGGGATGCGAACAGGAGATGAGATGTACATTACATGTGTTTACTATGTTTTTTTTCTTAAATTTAAGAATGAGGTTTGGGATTAAGGATAGGATGTGAATGTTATTAGTCTTTATTCAAACACATATAGTACTACTAATCTCTCACAAGCCAACAAAGAACAATAATATTATATCTTGTTTGCAAGTGATGGACGTAGGTCATGTTAGACCAAACTAGGAATAAACATTTCGATACCGGTATCGAATGGTACCGTAGTGATCGAATTTCGGTCCCCACTTTAGTGTTTGCGCGATCAGTACTTTTGATTCGTTGCCGGAATGTTACCTATTTTTACCTTCAAATATCGTACCGTACCGAACTTTTTCGGTACTGGTACCCATTTTTATGATTTTCGGGATCGGTACTTTCGGTACCGGTACTTTACTTATTTTTACCTTCAAATACCGTACCAAACATATTTGGTACTGGTACCCATTTTAACGATTTTTGGATTCGGTATCGATCCTTAGTTCATCCCTAGACCGAACCACGTAATACCACGTGTTCTGTACTTTTATGTAGTTTGTTTGTGTGTGTATGTTTGTAAGTGATATCCTAATAAGATCTTGTAGGATAGTGAATATTAAGCCCATGGCATTATAGCCTAGTGATATCTTGAAGTGGGATAAGGCATAGGGATCATTTGGTTCTAGGTTCAACTCCTACGAAGGGGGTTTTCTAGATTTAGAGTTTCCTTTTGAATTTGCGTATAGACATTGCCTAGTGGAGATGATACGATCAGGTGGTTCTACTGATAGCATGATGATACTCTAGTGGTTCGTCGGTGATCAAAATTTGCCATTAAGAAAAGGATAGTGAATATTAAGCAACTTGATTAAGATACATGGTTTTTATTGTACTGAGAAGTTTTTCACACTAAGTATTTATGTGTGCTTTGTTATTGATTCATTTATAATTCTTAGCTACTCTCATTTGCATTTAGTATACCATATTTACTAAGAGTTGGGAAAGCTTTACCAAATGAAGACTTGTGTTTTTTTTTTTTATTATTATTGGTACGGTTTATTAATTTACGTTCAAATCTGTCAATGTCATATTCATATGATCATATCCAAGAGTTTTCGTTAAGACATTAATCATATCATGTCAACAGTAAAGGTATCATTTTAGTTGGTTAACCGGCAAATCCAAAAATGTATGTGAAGTGGGTATCAAATTGGATCGAGTCAGGTCAACATGAATGGATATATTTAGTTTCTAGTTACTAATAAAAAGTTGAATAAAAAACTCTGTTTGGTAGCCTCTGAATAGTTATTAAGAGGCTACATGTCATAACCTCTAAATGATTAAGATGTAATCTTAGTATGAATGATTCAGAGGTAACATCTTAATGGTTGCCTCTTAACCATTCAGCTTTTAGGTTACCTCTTAACCATTCAGAGGTTATGAACCATTAAGAGGTAGCCTCTGAATGATCATTAAGAGGCTACCAAACAGCACCATGGTATTTCGAGTTGTACAGTTTATGAAAAAGAAAACCGACGACAACATATATATTTGTAATTAACATATATGGTTGAAGTGATTAATTAATGTAAAAAAGAGGTAAATATAAAAAATATTTGTAAAACGAAACCCAAATTTTTATATAGAATAAAGTTTTTGTTAAGCTGTGAAGATATATGCAATGAATTTTAATAAAACTAGACGTTTTCTTTTTATTTACACGTGAATTAAGTATGAATGAGGTTTTTCCTTCACTAAACACAACATAGATCCGCCTCTGATCCACACTAATACATCTTTAGATTGTTGTAGCCTCTATATGTATGTTCTAATGTTTTAATTAACTACTATATAACCATTTCTTCATAAAAACCAAATACAATTAACCACTTTAGCCTTTTTAATTCTTCTTCCCATGTTTTCAACTTATGTTACAAATTTACAATTATAAAAAAAAGTAGAAGAGGCATTATGTCATTATTCATCTTATGAAGGTGTAAAATTATAAAATTATAAAAAAAAAGTAAAATTGAGGTCAACCCCAACGTTAGGCAGTGCCTTAGAAAGGTTAGTGATGGTCACTTCACTGCAGCGGTTAAAGTGTTGTGTTCCAATGGGATTGCCCCCCAGGGGAATCTACCATGCATGCTCTTATTGACAAGCACCCCATTGTGCTGCCTCCCAATCTCCCCATCCCTACCCCTGACCCAACCAACCTTAACTGTGGAATTTGAGTGTGTTTACCGGTGTGTGAAATCGTTCCCGAAAGGGACATCTTGTGGGCGTGATGGCCTACGGGCTCAACACTTGATGGATGCTCTTGGTGGCGAAGGGACAGCTACGGCATCTGGGTTGCTAGCTGCCATCTCTGAATTAGTTAATCTGTGGCTGGGGGGTGGTGCCCCAAGGTGATCGCAGAATATATTGCTTCGGCTCCCCTCACCCCGTTGCTTAAGCCTGAAAATGGAATCCGCCCTATTGCCGTAGGGGCCATATGGAGGAGACTGGTCTCTAAGGTGGCCTTGAAGAAAGTGGGGAAAGAAGTTGTTAAATATTTAGGGGACTTTCAGTTTGGGGTTGGAATTCCAAATGGGGCGGAGGCTGTGCTTCATAGTGCTAATACGTTTCTCGATTCGTTCCATGATGATGGCTCGCTTGCTATGCTTACGGTTGATTTTTCTAACGCTTTCAACGCTATTGATCGCACTGCTATGTTACGGGAAGTTCACTGTCACTGCCCTTCCATTTTCCCGTGGGTTTAGTTCCTATATGCTCAGCCAGCTAGGTTGTATGTGGGAAATGAGCGTATTGGGGCCTACGCTGAGGTATTGCAAGGGACCCTTTGGGGCCCTTGCTCTTTGCTTTAGCTTTACACCCCCTCGTGCTAAAGGTACAGGATAACTGCGACCTTCCCTTCCATGTTTGGTACTTAGATGACGGGACGATTATTGGGGATTCTGTTCAGGTGGCTAAAGCACTTGACATTATTAGCTTGGAGGGGCCATCTCTAGGGCTACAACTCAATAATAGAAAAACTGAAGTTTTCTGGCCGTCGTGTGATGGGGGGAAGATCCGGCCAGGTTTGTTTCCTAGCGACATTAGCAGACCGGAGCGGGGGGTCAAACTGCTCGGTGGGGCAGTCAGCCGCGACGCCGGTTTCATAAGTGATCTATTTGCTAAAAGAGCGGCGCGGGCTGTTGACCTCATGGGGTTCCTCCCTAGATTGCGGGATCCCCAAAGCGAGCTTCTATTGCTTAGATCATGTATGGGTGTGGCCAAGTTGCTCTTCGGTTTGCGTACATGCCAGCCTCCCTTTGTGGAAAATGTTGTTTCCTGTTTCGACAAAGGCCTTCGGGAGGCCATAAAAGACATTGTTGTCTGTGGGGGGGCTTTTTTTGGGGACCTCCAGTGGCTGGTTGCGACTTTGCCGCTTCGACTTGGTGGGTTAGGCCTCTCCTCAGCCCGGGATGTGGCTGCCTATGCTTTTGTGGCTTCCAGATCCCAATCCTGGGGGCTGCAAGACCACATATTACGTAACAGTGGGGCTACTCACGTTGACACAGATTATTCTGGTGCTATTGACCTTTTATAACGATCCCTTCCTGACTTTGATATTGGCGGTTTCTTTAATAAGGACACCGCCCCCAAAAAAGCCACAGAAAACTCTGGCGAATGCTCTTTATGACCGAATCGCACAAAGTTTGGAGGAGGATTTCCGTCTGTCCGTCCGTCAGAAGGTCGTCTTGGAATGCCTACAAAAGCCTCACGCCCAGGACTTCCTTA
This sequence comes from Ambrosia x helenae, assembly GCA_030844895.1. Taxonomy (NCBI): domain Eukaryota; kingdom Viridiplantae; phylum Streptophyta; class Magnoliopsida; order Asterales; family Asteraceae; genus Ambrosia; species Ambrosia x helenae. The sequence continues at coordinate 64,955 of JAUTDX010000550.1, read as the reverse complement.
CGGTGTTACCTATCGAAGGCTTGGGGCAACGGATGTCGGCAGTAGAGTACAGGGCAATCCTTAAATACCGGCTGATGATACCCATTTTCCCCGATGATGAAAAATGTCCGGTCTGCCGAAAGCATGCCTTGATAAGTATGGGGAACATGCGTTACATTATAAGGAATTGCCAGGGTTTAAATATCGGCACGATTTTGTCCGGGATGCTTTGGCAGACATCCTTAGAAGAGCGGGGATCTCCGCAAGAAAAGAGGCGTCAGTTAATTTTCTCACAGACCCTGCGGAGGGAAGGTCCACCTTGCGCGCAGCGGACGTCTTAGTTTTTGGTTGGGAAGGTGGGAAACATGCGTGTGTTGATCTTACCGGGGTGTCCCCCCTTGCTGGGCTTCGGGATAGTGGGTTTGTGGCCGGGCAAGCGGTCATGAGAGCTGAATCCAAGAAAGTGGAAAAGCATGCTAAAGCATGTGAGGATAATCAGCATGTTTTCGTTCCCTTGGCCTTCGACACGTTCGGTTCCTTGGCACCGGAGGCGGTGCGGTTTTTGGCTCGGGTTCAACGAGTAGTGCACAACAACTTTTCCACCCCCTAAGGGCGGAGTTTTGTTTTTAGCAAATTGAGAATTTCTATTCAAAAAGGAGTGACGACACAGCTTGCTGCCCGCCTACCTAACATTTTTATGTAATTTAATTTGTTAATGAAAATTATTTCTATATATTATACTAGCTGATTACCCCGGGAGGGTCCCGGGGTTGATAAATCTAATTTTACGTGATAACCTATTACAAATTGCTCAAGTTAACTAACCACAAAATCTTCCAATCATTGCATGTTCATAGTATTCTAATCAGTAATAACTCATATTCCCCACAAAATCTAATTTTACGTGATAACATGAACACTTTGTGTAATTTTTTCATGTATGAACGAAACCCCACAAAAAAAAGTCGATTTTTTCTTCGTTTTTATATAGCACTATGGTACTCGTTGGAAAGATAATAAAACGCTCGTTAATTTGGTGTAATTTTTTTCTTTAAAAAATCCCGTATATAAAAGATATAAACGTTTAAAAGTTATGGGAGGAAATATGAGAGAGAAAATTTTAAATTTATTTTTAAATTATTTTTTCCTAAAATAACTCAATTTAATTAAAAAGGAAACAATTTAAAAACACCAAAAACTCTCCATTATGATGCCACGTGACACAAGGTTGAGGCCTCCATTGCACGCCACGTCAGCAAAAGTCTTTTCTTTTATATATATATATATATAGATGTGTTGTGGCTAAAAAAAAGTAAAAAAAAAAAAAACACACACAGACAGACAGACTAAACAAAAACACTGTTTACCTAGCCTTTTGGCGGTCACGCCGTGAACGAAAGAGACAACCGGAAAACAATCGTAGGGGTGAGATGGCGAAGATCATGCTAGGGTGCGAGCCAGCCATCGGATCATTAACGCCGTCAAAGAAAAGAGACTACAGAGTAACAAACAGGTTACAAGAAGGCAAACGTCCCATATACGCCGTCGTTTTCAACTTCATTGACTCTCGTTATTATAACGTCTTCGCCACCGTTGGCGGTAATCGCGTAAGATATTATTGTTAAATTATTTTCTTTTGTGATTTTTTTTTTTTTGTTAAAACTAGGTTTTGAGTTGGAAGAATAATAATGTATTTGATTGCTTAAAGCTAAAATGTGATAACTCATGTGGATCAATATTATTATTATTATTTAATCATGATGTGAATGTTAGTTTTGTTTATAAATATGTGTTTGCATAGGTTTTGTAGGGACATAAATTATGCAATTTAAGTATCATTTATCAGTGTGTATATCAACATGTATGTGTGTATGTAGAGGTAGGATCAAATACAAAACGATATTTAACCTAGGAAAACGCAAACTCCGATTTACCGGCTCGGCGAATCCTATTCATATACATAGGGTTTGGCATTTAGGGTTTGGCTTTAGATTTTAGCTTTAGGGTTTAGGCCTCAGGGTTAAGGGGTTAGAGTTTTTGGTTTAGGGTTTGAAGAACCGGTTTCCAATGCCTCTAGAATAACCTCAATCGGAGTTCATTTGACCAACCCCTGTTTATGTATAGTGTATGTATTATGTACAAAGACTTTTTTTTTTGGGAAAAGAGAACTTGAGTTATCATTGCATAGTATCTCTGTTTACAAGTTGTATTTATTTTCGGAAGAAAAGTAGAGATATATGTAAATGAAGGAATGCCTTTAATGACAACTTAAGTGATTAGTGAACAGGTTAAACCCTATAAAGCATGCAAGATTATGTATTGTGATTTTTTTTTGACTTCGTCTATTGTTAGGAAACGAGAATTTAAGTAACTTAGCGATCTCTATAATAGAAAAGGATTAATTGTATTTCACTTGAGTAATTACTGAACAAATTGCAGACTACTCGATATCCTTATAAAACATGCAAGTGAACATGGAGACAGAAATATGTGTTGTTAGATTTTGTTCAAATATTGTAAAAGTACTGTCTTGCTATATGTATTTTTTGCGTAACGTAGACAAGTAAATGTGAATTTTGCTTGCTATAACGCTATGCAATTTCTAGTTATTTATTATTTCTTCTGTATTTTCTGTTTGACTAAATGAAGATGTTTTATAGGTTACTGTATACCAATGCCTTGAAGGTGGTGTTATTGCTGTACTTCAGTCCTATATTGACGATGATGTAAGATAAAATATTTTATGTTAAGATAGAACTTGTGTTATTTTGAGCATTCGATTTTCCTAGTGGGAGAATTGATTATAAATAAGAAACATATATGAACAAAGTCTGTATATTCATTTACATCGTAGTTCAGAAGGATGAGTCTTTCTACACTGTGAGTTGGGCTTGTGATGCTGATGGGACACCATTGCTTGTAGCTGGAGGAATCAATGGTATAATCCGTGTCATTGATGCTGGCAACGAGAAGATACACAAGGTTAACTAAATTTATTTTTTTCCCAATTATTAATCTCTCTCTTTTTTTTGTGGCTTAGCTGTTTGCAACCATTGTGATGATCATAATAGGACTGTATTTTGGTAATATATCAAAGGTGTGACAGTAATGGACTTATATTGTTCCCTAACCAACTGCTGTCTGCTGGCCTCTTTAGTTCTTGGTACTTGGTAGAATTGTCAATTTTGACCCAAATGCCTACGAATAGCCGAATAGGTCGATTTGGGATACTTTATTTATGATTGTCAAACAGGTAAAATAAAAATAGTTAGCTAAAAAGGTAATGGGTTGAATGCGCGAATGGGTTGAACTGACAAAGGGATTGGAAGTTTCCCAAAGTGTATCTTAATGCATAAAGTGTTCTAAATCAATTTTTTCTAATATGATCTTTTTAATCGTGTTTGACACTTATTATTCATCAAAATAATAAAAACTTGAAAAAACATGTTTCTTGTCAACCAGCTCGACTTGTACAAAAACTTACCCACCTTTACACAAACCCGTTTTGGCCGGTGACCAGCCCACACAGCTGTTTATCTTTGTACCTTTAATTAAGTATTTCGTAGCCCTTATTACTTTTATTTACTGCAGAGTTTTGTTGGTCATGGGGACTCAGTAAACGAAATTAGAACACAAGCCCTAAGACCTTCTCTAGTGCTATCTGCAAGTAAAGTAAGTCGCTTTTAAAATTTTATTGTTCTAGTGTCTATTAATATATATATTTGCTTTATGTCTTCTAAAATTTACATGGCTGAGTTGAATAGGATGAATCTGTTCGCTTGTGGAATGTTCAAACTGGAATATGCATTTTGATATTTGCTGGAGCTGGTGGTCATCGCAATGAAGTATTGAGTGTGGTCAGTGTAAAATGCAATGTGACCTTTAAATAGTTCGTTCCTGTTTAGTTAGCACCTTAAAACCTTACAAGTTTTTTTTCTTGTTATTTTTAGAGTAAACTGCCACTGTTGTTCCTGTGGTTTGACGAAAATTGCTATTGCAGTCCAAAATATTTTTTCGTGCCATTTTAGTCCGACATTTTCACAACATGCCAGTTTAATCCAAAAAGCTAACCACCGTTAAAAATAGCTGTTAATAGAGGGTTAAAAACGTCATTCTACATGTTCATTTTATTTTTCCATTTTTTTCTTCATTAAATGAGAGAGAAAAAACTATTAAAAGTGACCACTTTACCATTCCTTTAACAGTCAAAGTTAGCCGTTACTAAATTTTTTTTGGGCTGAACTGGCAATTTTCGTCAAACCACAGGGACGAAAATGGCAGTTTACTCTAGTTTTTAGTACTAACAAAGGTAGAATTGGATTGATTTTTTCTTACTTTTTTTTTCAGGATTTTCACCCTTCAGATATATATCGTATTGCCAGTTGTGGGATGGATAACACTGTAAAGATCTGGTCAATGAAAGGTACAATCTGTTGTTGGCAAAATGGGCGGAGATGATTTAATTGAAACAGAAAGGGCCAGGTTGACCCACATACATTTTTATCCATGTTTATAAGTATTACTGTGTTAATTATGGTTTTCGGAAAATCAATATCATATAATAATAGTAAGCTAAGCCTTTGAGTAAAACAATATAATATGCATACATTAAGTCATTAACCATAGACTTTAGGCAACTTTGACCATGTTTGACCCGTTTGAGATTAAACACAACCCAAATCGGCGCATTTATAAATAGACGCGTCGAAATTGCCACTTTAGGCAACTTTGAACATGTTTGACCCGTTTAAAGATTATATTGTGTCCGTTTGTTTTTTTTTTTTTGACTTCTTCTTGATATTGTTTACATTATCTAGTAAAAAAGTTGATTACTATGTCAAACATATGAACAGTGTTATTATCATTGAGCTTCTTGCAGAGTTTTGGACGTATGTGGAGAGATCTTTTACATGGGAGGGACTTCCTTCGCAGTTTCCTACAAAATATGTGCAATTTCCGGTTAGAACTGTTATTATCGTCATTTGTAGTAATGCAGTTGGCTTTTTCTTTCTTTCAAAGGGCATTTGTTCCTGTTCTAAGTTGAAATCAACTGATTTAGGTATTAATTGCTTCAATTCATACAAATTATGTCGACTGCAATAGGTGGCTTGGTGATTTCATTCTATCTAAGGTGGGTGAGTGTATATTGTTGGCTTGTTTAAATTACACTTGTGTATATTGTTTATACAGCTTTAAGTTACTTAATTTTTGTTTATGATTCTAATTCTCTTGTTACTATGCTATCTATTTTTATCTTCCTGCAAGTTTCTTATGGTCACAATAGAATATCCTATCATAATTCATTTTTTATTTCAAATCTCAGAGTGTAGACAATGAGTTCATATTGTGGGAGCCAAAGATGAAAGAGCAGTCTCCAGGAGAGGTTTGATGTCTCTCTTCATTAGTCCTTAAATAGTTTGTTTTACAAAACCACACGCACACGCGCACACGCGCACACGCACACGCACTCTCACGTACATATACTTATATACGCTGTGTTACCTTATTCAATGGTTAAATTAAGCCATGCATGGGTGCTTTATAGAATAGTATTTCTTTTTTCAGGGCACAGTGGATATTCTTCAGAAATATCCTGTCCCTGAGTGTGACATCTGGTTTATAAAGCTTTCCTGTGATTTCCATTACAATGCAGCGGCTATAGGTATGACACTTTGCTTACTGCATAAATGTTATTGGTGGTATAATCCAAATAGAACTCTGGTTAGTATACCTGCATTATGAATTTGCAATCCCTGATCATGTTTTTATAATGGTTAACAAACTGATATATTGATTTTGGTTATACCATCTTTAATGGGTAAAAAATGTAACTAAAAGGTAGTGGGTTATAATTAAAATTGGGCTTTCATGCATACTACCTTTTAAATATATATTAGAAAACCTAGTTTAACACTTTGATGATATAGTTGCTGTAATATTTATTTGATATATATTTTTTTTATTTGTAAGGGTGAAAACCATACATTAGCAAGTAGGACCTATTTTCAGTTTTTCCCCTCGATGGTACGTACCTATACAATTTTATTGCCAGGTATATAAACTTTCAAAATTTATTCCATTATGGTACATCGTACCGTTCAAAAATACTGTGTAGCAATTTCTATTTTTTTAAACGTAAAAGTATGAAATGCCATTTTCTTGAAAGAAAAGACCACCACAAGCATCTCCTTCTCCAACTATGACCACGGACCACCATTACCTTCCCCTTTTACCACCACCGTTACGCCCCCGGCTTCCGGCGAACACCCTATCCTCCCAAAGCAGATAACATCATAACGCCTACGAACACCCTGTTAGGTTTTCGATGTCAACTCTGATTTCGAGGGTTTGGAATTTTTTTGGTCTGATTTGAACGAGGGTAAGTGGAGGTTGGCGGTTGTCTTCTCCAGTTTTGATTTTGTGCCTTCTTTAATTTGTGTTGGTGAGTGGTAAAACGAAAACCTTCTTTGATTTCACGAAGGTCAATGGTTCGCTGGGCGTCTTGTAAAATTGTCGGTGCTTTTGATTTTGAATTTTAAGTTTTGTTGCCATGTCAACAATAAAAAAAGCTGCAGCTACCATCCTGTTAATAAAATTGTATAAATGTCACATGTATGCCACATCATCAATTGTCAAATTTATCACATGTAGGGAAAAAAAAAAAACTGTGTTCGTAATACGCACATGCAAACGATGGTTTATGTACCATTCTGACAATAAAATTGTATGGAGTAGGTTGTTAGTTTTTACCCTATTTAATAGATCTAAAAACAGATAAATGTTTATTCCAGGGAACAGGGAAGGAAAAATCTTTGTATGGGAATTGCAGACTAGCCCTCCTACTCTAATTGCAAGGTTTCATTACTGATAGGCATCTTTTCGTGATTTAACTTACTCGTGTGAAACGGATCTAATCGGTGCTTTGATCACACACTTTGTTTGTCAGGTTATCTCATGTTCAGTCCAAATCACCCATCAGGCAAACTGCTATGTCATTTGATGGAAGGTAAAGCTGGGTGACCACCTTTTTAATTGCGTAAATCTACTGAAATTGTTTTAATTGAAAAATTAGGTCATGTCGTATTGTAGGCGTTAATTATTTATGAAAGATAAGAAAACAAGTGTTGGGGTTTTACAGAGTACAAATTGTTATATATGTTGGCTTATAGTCAATGTTGAACATTTCTTTATAACATGTATGTTTCAGCACAATTCTGAGCTGCTGTGAAGATGGCACCATCTGGCGTTGGGATACTGTTGCAACCTCGTAGCTTGTGTTGGCGCTGAAATAACTAATAAGTCATGCTGTGTACCTTGTATAGTCCTTTGACAATGTCGTTTGTTTTCTGTGAAGACGAGGCATTTTAATTTTATTTAAACTAGGATTTAAATATGTTTAGTGAGAGGGCAACTTGATATCTGTTAGTTGACATTAAGCTGGCAAGACGTTTAACGCGATTACTGAACCTAGATGTCATGTTACGTTTACTTGTTTATCTGAAATATTAACACATATTAGCTTAATAACATTAATGGACTCATGTTTTTTAACACCATTGTTGACACGGTTTTATGCAGAAAAGTTTAGGCACTCCACATAAGTTAAACTGCAAATAGATGCGGTTATGGTCTAAAATGTAGAATTAAGTTTATAAAAGTTCAAACCAATGTTTTGGTAAACAGGTTTTAAGAGGTCTTACCTCTTAATTCATTTAACATAATTACTTAAGAAAATATGAATTAGAGCAGGTGTTGTCAGCTTCTTAATTCATTTAAATGTTGTGTTAGCAAGTCATGTAACAAATTGGAGCTAGTGTTTTGCTTTCACTTAAAACCGAGTATCAAAAGAAAATATAAATTTTACAAAATTTCAACAATACTCTCACAAAATTTCCGACCTGCCTACTTTGGCACTTACACTGGTAAACATGTGTATATATATTTACTATATACATTAAAGAATACATAGAAAATATGAACCATATTATCATAAAATTGTATCACCAAAACATCAAAGGCAAAAAATATTTTAAATTATACCCGGCTCTGCAACTCTGATAACAATTTCTGCATACGCTCCAGTTTCTGGGAAAGTTCTTCTACACTATTAAGGTGGTGTTTGGAAGATTCAGAACTGCTTAATTCGGCCGCAAGAACTGCACAACTCGATTGTGAATCTAATAAAGCAGCCTCAAGTGAACTTAGTGTTGGATCGGAGGGAGAAGAATGTCGGTTGTCTGAAGCCAAAAGAGAAGAGGGAATCAAACCGACACTAGAACCGTTACTATCTCTGCGTGAGAAGATGTCAAACCCTTCACTTCCTGCAAATTTCAAATTTTCAGTTGTATAAGTTCCATATAGATGTATATGTTTTACGATTTGCTTAACAATGGGCCAAGTTGGGTTGTAGTCTATCTTTGTCGGGGTCAAACGGGTCAAATTTTTGAAACTTAGCTTAAATGAAAACAAGTAAAACATGAATTAGAAAGTAACCGATAGTGTCTTTAAATGCTTATAACCTTCAAATTCGCTTACTAAAAAATCATATTACTAATTTTACGTAAAACTTGTAAGCTTACTTAATACGCTATTTATCTATGAAGTTTAAAAAAAATGCACAAAAGGGTTGTCCATGTGGCACCAACGCGACTAGCCTGTTTTAGACCTATAAAATAAATACCTGTTTGACCCGTTACCCAACCCGCCTGGCCAACCAATTTTGCCACCTCTAGGCTTTCCCTTCACATGAACAGCTACAAAATGACATCCATGCACTTGAAATCCATACATGGCTGAAATGTACAGCACCCATGACCAGTATGACCCACAAGATTTGGAGATTTTCTTGCGGATTATTTTGATTTCATATGTTACTTATGTGAATATTTTATATTACCGAGGTTGCTTAGCTTATCCATTGCCGTCTGACCAACTGATCCTTCCAACTTTAACACACGCAAAACCCCAGCAGTTATTCGTCCCATGGAATCCACTTCTGACTTGCATAGCTGAGCAACATGTTGCAGTTCATCCTTGGTTACAATTGCCTCAACCTATACAGTAGCAATTATCAGCATGTATACTTTGCTTGTGTAAAATAGCAATAATGACCATTCTAACTTATTTATAGGTAAATGGGTCAATCTGGGTTGCATTCTATATCAACATGGGTTAAGGGTCAAGCATGCTGAAAGTCACCGTTTGCATTTAGTTGTAGTAGCATTGTTTTAGCAATCATAATAAATGCATTAGAACTCTAAAAGAAATCAACGCAATAGACAAAAGATTGTTTTTGTAGGCCAGATCCGACCTCAGCCCTTTTGACCTGTATTACAGATAACCCATTTCAACCTGAACCTAATTTGACATGTTACCAACCCAACCATCTTTCCAACCCTAAATAAAATCACTAAAGCAAGTTCAGATGTAATTACCGGATGTTTCACAGAAAACTTTAAGCTTTCCACCACCCATTTGATCGTCTCATTGGCACCATCATCTTCACTTAACACTATGTCAGCTTCGAGATCAACCCCACCATGTGACTCGACAGCTTGCGTGTGCCCGTTTGAGAGTGCAATTGCTTTTTGCTTCTGGGGTTTCAATGTCTTCAAGCCTTCAACACCGACCTACATGGACATATAAAGTATAGCGATTTCTTCATGTCAGGTGTGCAATAGCACATAAATGCGTCTCAAAGGGTTATTTTAATATTATATAGCTTAATATTCCTATTTAATCATTATCTTTTGCTCTCCTTCACATTATGCATGTTTCATTCAAGCAGAAAGACAGAATGACAGTTAAATTGAGGTGCATAGCAAATTTTAGGACATTTAGATACTAAGTCACAAGATTAATGTGATATAAATTGCATAAAAAGGTAGCAAATTTGTCTAATATCTCTTCTAGATAATCAACTTTTTAAGTCATGATAAACCAAAAAATATTCAAAATGATGCAAGGTAGCCTGATCCGGTAACCAATCAAAATAATGACGTGTCAAGAACCTTTTACCATCCTAACCTTTTTCCTAACGGTGGTACTAATGTGGCTTTAGCATGGCAGTATGGCACCTAAAAACCATTTATCTTAGGTAATTACCTTATATCAGATCTTTTGAGAGAGAACAGTTTTCTGGCCTAAGTTGGGTACCCAAAATTTGTTAAACCGATGCAATTTGCACTAAAAAGCTTCATCATATTAATGTCTGTAGTTTTATGTACTTTAGCATGTATAAAATCTATTTATCAAATATATATTAATATCCATGAATAAACAAAGCTAAACGGAAGTAAAGAAGCAAATGCCCACCGTCACTGATTCAATAGGATACTTCAATGCTCCAGGCAATATCTTTTTGCTATTAAGCGATTGTTTTCTGCTGCTGTTTGCTTTAACTTTAAGACTGTCAAAAGTTGTGTGCCAGCACCTCTCTTCTCTGTAAGAATCTTCTGAATTGTAGAACCACCATTTTTCTGCCATCTCAGCACCCTCCAATGCAAATAACCAGTCTTTCAATTCTAATGAAACATCCACATCATCCGGTGGACCCAACTGCAAATAACCACTATGCTTCTCTTCCTCTTTTTCACCTGAAAACCAAAACGAAAATGTATTCTAAGAGTAACTTCTCTGACATGTTAATTAGATGAACGTATCGAAACCAAAGCTATAATAGGCAAGATGGGTGGGTCACATAACAGGTTGAGTCAGCCCTTTTGTTCATTTTAAAAATTATATTCTTATTATGACAATAATAATCTAGATCTTTGCTGACTTCAACCCATTTGACCTTTTTTCCTTTTAGCTGCTACTTTTCCAGACCATTATGAGATAAACACAACTCAAATCACAGCCCATTTAAACAAATCGACGCATTTGTAAATCAATGGGTAAAATGTGCCACCAATAGTGGAAATAATGGCATAGTGGGAACCTTACTTTTATTCTCGAGCAGAGGTGATGCTTTGAAAAGCTTTGAAAATGGGCCAGATGATAAATGCTCCAAACCCTTAGAAAGCCCAGCCCCTGGTCCACCATCTGGTCCTAGAATTCCAAACCGGTGGAGCAAAGCTTCAGCATAGTTCATTCCACCAGCAAGACGTACACCTGCTATACAGGCCGACACACTTAAACTATGGCACTCCGTATCCCGTGCATTATACGGAATAACATGTACCATACGTAAATCCAAAAATGGAAAACTCCTTCCATTTTGCACCCAAAATACAGCTCTCAATTTATGATGGTCATTTGGCATTACACCATTTGCGTTTATTGAAATTCCCTCAGTCTCTGTACAGTCCACCTGGACCTGGTCCCACCTTAAACTTGATGAAATAGCCATGGCCCCACCCAGGGTCCTATGAGTAACTTCCATGAACAAATCATCACCAACAAACTGAACTAAAGGCATTCCCTGAATATCCAAAGATGAAGATTCTAGAAACGTTAACTTTAGGTCCTTAACTGATAAGCTGACCGCAGTATCACCAGGAACTTTTTCAATCAAACTTCCATCCAATAACTCACGTTTCACCGATTTTTTTTGTTTATCTTTTCCAACCTTGGCCATTTTCTCACTGACTGTACCAAAATAAGTATACAGATCCAACACAAAGAATAATTGTTCAACAGAGGTGTTGGATAGATATTGTTCACAAGCAACTCCAACCCTAACAACACCTCCTGGCGGAGGGACATCAGTTAACGGGCTTCCGTCTGCTGTTACCATTGCTACCTGAATGCAAACACCTTTCATCTCTACACATCTCCATAATTCTGAAGAGTGTGAACGGGATCCATTAACATTTTTCGAATTATTATTACATGTTTCTAGAGACATATTTATAAGAGAAGCGCCACTTGTCCACTTCTTTTGGCTGGAATCAATGGGCTGGCCTTTCCATAGACAGAAGCATGCAGGGTCTTTTTCAAGATTGAGTAGTTTGAGTCTTAGGGAAGGGGACTCTTGAAAGTATAAGTTCTCAATATGAAGCCTTGCTCCAGTGAAGGAGCTCTCGTTTACCAGTGGAACAGTGATATCTAATCCTTTGACTTTGAATTCAAGTGAGTTGATAGAGAAATCTGGTGAAATATCACCATGATTGACCAAAATTCCATCAGCTAGTAAGGATGATATTCTTAGACAAGATTCTTCTTGAAGATGTATCTGGAAATGAATTGTGGCATTTCAGAACTGACACAGTAAATAATGATGTTAAATGATTTTCTAGTGTGAGACAAACAAGTTGGCTGACACAAAAACACTTTTTCTCCTTTTTTCTTAAAATATTTTTATGAATGATAAGTGGTAGTTACAAAAACAGATTTATTGGAATAAGACTAATCTTTAAATAAAAGCAACTTAAAAAAGGTAGTATGTATTAAAAATAGACTTCAAGTGGATTTCAACCTGTTTTGACCCTTTCACTCATTTGAGATAGAACACAGCCTAGATTGACCCATTCCTAAGGAAGTGACTCACAACTGTTATTTTTAACTTTTATGTGACAAAATAAATTGCAGTACCATAAGAGGGTGACAGTCAATGACAGTTTGTGAAGAGAAGGATGGAGGGGTAGGTGAGGGAATAAACTGAAGACTATGAAGGGATATGAGTGGAGCATGGTCATTTAATTTCCATTGCTGATCCCCTAAAGGATATATTGGAGGACAGAAATTCTTTCCTGGAAACCAAAAAAAAATCATAAACTGAATAAATAATCCTTTTAATAAGCTATGAAGGTTATGCACATTATGGCAAATACAATTTGTAATCAAATATACCAAAATCTGGAATGTGAAGTGGTTCCTCTGCAGCATCCTGCATTGATGGTTGCACTAATGCACATGGTGGGCTAGAGAAAGTATCCCTGAATTTCATAAACATTGCTATTATTTTGAGAAGAACATAAAAATAATTATTAGTAAACAAAGCCTATGCATAAATATACAAACAGAGAGAGGAGGGTTGGATAGAACCACAAATAATGCAAGAACCATTTAAAACCGTCACAATATTTGATCATTGGTTTAAGTCAATAATGGCATCTAATATTTCAAGGAGATTAAAGAAACAAGCTAGGGGTAGTATGGGTATCACCACCTATTTTTAACCGTTCCTCATTTATCTCTCAAATCTTCTCTTTTACAGTCAACTTTTCTAAAGATTCGCAACTCAGCCCATGATGAACCAAGTATACACTTATCGAGCAAAAGAGAACTTTATGTTAGAGCACAAAGTCTTATGCTTGTTTGGATGTTGCCATTTCTAAACTAGTCAACCACATAGCCAACAATGGTGCTTTTGCTTTTCTCTATAAGTTCTTTGTCAGATAAGGTTTTCTTCTTTGCTTAAATGATTCTCGATAATTTCGGTTTCTAAACAGGACATCAAACAGAAGAATAGAATTCTGACCAAGAGGGGCTAAAGTTATTATAAACCTTAAGATGGTGCTAATATTAGGTGGCAACTTTGCACTTGTGCCCCCATTCACTTATGAGCCGTAATTTCAGTTTTCTTATCCATAACAGATAAAATGGGTAAAATCAGAGTCGGAGACGAAGCTTCACAAATAGGTCGAATGAGTCAAATTCTACCAAAGTGCATTTTAATACAACCTCCTAAACCACTTTATTCAAAAACATAGATTTAAATATAAGACTATAGCTTTTGTGATTGTATTTCACACACTAACTATTTTTAATAAAACAGGAGTGTTTAAGGTCAACCCAATCCGAACCATGCCAAAAATCACCCATATTGACCTGTAAGGCTGTAACCCAACCTGTCAGACCGCCCAGTTTGCCTCCTGTAATGCAAAAATGTAAAAGATGCATAATAAAAAAAAGAATCACCAATGCTTGGTAGTAGTTAACATCATATAGCATGAGAATGTATACAACAAATGTAAAAAATATAAGTGAATGCAGCATACCGCAAAAACAGACCACCAATCATCACTCGAGTTAAGCATTTGGTGATTTCTCCATCAGAAAGGCTTGCCTGCAGAGGCCAAATAAATCACATTTCAGCTTATACAAGCTAACAAAGCTAGACAGCAAGGCAGTCTAGGAGGGTTGTATAATTAACAAACAGAAATAAAAAAGTCATTTTTAGTGTCATGGAAACCTACCCGAGAAAAGAAAAGTGACTGCATCAAAAGTTCTAACCGGAAATCTGCAAATACACTTAGAATCATTAGCACTTTAGCAGCAATTGATTATTACAGACGCCTTTTCTATTTCAATTAAAACTACTTATATTAGAAATTTAGAAGTGGCAACCTTGATTAATTTACTTATGCATGGGTCGATTCAGGTTAAGTGCCATCTCTGACAATTTAATGGGTAATAAAGCCAAAAGACAAAACTGGTAAAATTAATATGGAGTCACCCAAAGTGTATTTTTAATGGATAAAGCCTCTTAAATCATTGAAAGAATTGTAAAAACAGCCAAAAAAAGTACTTTAGGTCAACACCACACAACATGACTAGCTTCAACTCAAAACGTGTTTTGACCCATTACACAACATGCTAACCTTCCCATTTTTCCACCTCTATACTATATTCATCTAATGGATGATTAAAAGCCCTACCATTCCTGTATAATATAATATATATAATTGTCTGTGATAGAAATAAAATCCTCAAACCAAAAGATGGGGTTACATAGATTGTAGGGTCACAAACCAGTATCCTTGATGCAAAAAAATATATGGTCCACCATTATAGAGACCAGGGTACGCCCTGCAGCTTCTGCTGATCGCTGCCAGAAGAGTGAGTTGATTATAGCTGGCAGATATAATAGTGCTTCAAAACAATTTTTAAAACTAAGAGACGATAATAAAAAAAGAAATTAAACCTCTTGAGCATGTGGATTCACATCTCCTCTATTTAGACAGACATACAGTCCGGTAAAGAAGCGAAGAAGAGCTCGTAATCCTGCTCACATATTAAATTATTGTAACATAAAAGGTTCAAACAGTAACCGTTTAACAACAAGCACAATCAAGAAAACGTACACTGACCTGGTTCACTCAAAGCTGGGCACACTGCTTCAGTAATATGTAATTGGAGTTCCAAACCTAGTGGACTATTAAGCTCTGTTCTTTGTATGGTAATCTGATTAGAGAACCAAAGGGGAGTAATATGCAATTAAGATTATCATTAACTACACCAAAGTTGCCAGATAACTAACTAAAGGATTAAGTTTGTATTACATAAGCTTCTCCAGATATTCCTTCAAGAAACCGCTCCCCACCAAAAAATACCCGCTTAGCACCATCATCATCCTTAAATGCCCCTTCAGAAAATGCTGCAAACATATCTGGATGAGGCAGGAGGTCGATGGATAGATGCTCCCATTCAAGCTTCTGGTAACCAAAAAGGACGTATTATCAGTAACATATAAGTGACCTAGCATACAAAAAAATAAAATAACACTAAAACGAAGTTAACAATGAAAATTTACTTTGAACACATAGATAAACTTCTTGTCATTTGAGAAGTCCCTCGCTTCCTTAAGATTTACAACCTGCAGCAAGTGACATCCAGTTAGTAATTTGATGTATAAAAGCAATGTTAATAAAATAAAATCACTAAAACCATGTAAAGGTTTATAAGGTAACCTGCCAGTTCTCATTTGTGGTATAAAGCAAGAGATTGCGAATAGTAATAGACGCCATTGGTGATGCCCTGTCAGAAAAAAACACATAATATGATTTATTAGATGCTGTTTGAGACAGTTTTGATGGAGAATGTCTGATTATAGCGTTCGTAAATTAAAAATATGTTGTGTGCCACATCATGCACATGAACAATGACGTGCACATGAAGAGCAGAGTGGGTCATAGTCCATTTACATGCTAGTTATTTGATTGTTTTGAGTCTGTGTCTTTGTTTTAGTCATGGTAGAAGTGGGGTAAGTGCTTGTAGTTAGCAGTTAGTATGTTCTCATGTCTATGACTATAAATTAGTCCATTAGTCTTACATTATTTGGTATGAATGAAATGTTTAGTCTTTAAAATCCTCTCTAAATTGCTTTCCGGTTTCCTTCTATTTTCTTTTGGCCAACGAAATCGTTGGAACCACATCAAAATAGTAGGGGTGTAAGTGACACGTAGCGGCTCGAGAGCTACCCGGGATCGGCTCGGTAAAAAGCTCGAACGAGCCGAGCCTTAACGAGCTCGAGCCCGAGCTAGAGCCTGAAATATGGCTCGTTTAGTTATCGAGCCCGAGCTCGAGCCCTATATACAAAGCTCGATTGGGCTCGCGAGCCTTAACGAGCCCAAATATAATTATAAGTTATTTTTATATCTCTTATAATTTATAACCACATCTCCAAAGCCCAAGTCCTTATTTCATAAGCCCATTTAATAACACTCGCGAGCCGAGCTTTTGCGATCTCGAGCCGAGCTCGAGCTTTGGATTTTGCTAGCGAGCCGAGCTCGAGATTGTAGGCTCGAACCGAGCCGAGCTCGAGCTTCATAAAACCATGACGAGTCGAGCTCGAGCCCAGTCAGGCTTGGGCTCGGCTCGGCTTGTTTACACCCTTACAAAATAGTCAGAAAATACTGTTTGGTAAACCGAATGAAAAGTGCTTATTTGCGTTTTCTTAGAGATAATACAGTTTTGGAAGAGCATGTTAACACTTGCTTTCTAAAACACTATTCTCCAAACACAGAATATGTTTTGCAAATGCAAGCCCAAACACTTAACTTACACTGTCAGATTAGTGTACACAAATGATATAAGCATGTACCAAAGGGCAACATTGACCACAATCAAGATTGACAAACTGGAAGTAACTAATAGAAATGTGAATAAGTTGAATGCACCACAAACATACCAAGTTGCTCCTCCACGACGTCTAGCACCCCCATGAGTCTCAAGTAAGAGATTAACAGTCCGTACCTCCAATGTCATTCCATCTGCAATCTGTAAAATTGAAATTTCAGCGGTGGAATCCACAAAAGTCTTTAAAAAATAGTTAAAAGCTACAATTCAAGCAACTACTTGTGGTGAGTAGCGAAGAACCCTACACAAATGAAACTCCACTTACAACTAATATCAAACTCATAAACCATTGTCCATAAATGATATATACAAAGTCTGAATCATGTAAAACCAGTGCAAAATGGGAAAAAAAAATGTGGTAACTTCAATATTGCAGTAATAGCATACAAAGGCATACATAATTCACTACCCACTAGAAGAAACTTGCATCCTACAACACTCTACAAGAATGAGCTCTGCAAACGAACCACAAACAAATACAACCAAAACATCCATTACTATGTTAGAAATTAAAAGTTTTAAGTTTAATGCAATAATGGTTGTAAGTTTTTATCAACCGGTTTTCAAAAAGTGACATTTTCAACATATAAGTATTTGTGCAGCTCCATGCAACTAACACATTATTTAACATTACTACTATTTTAAGTTTTAACACTTAAATGGCCCCACTTAACTAGATTACACAGAAAAAAATAAATAACAGTGAACAGTCTTGTTGCACCATTGAGGTGACAGTGTGACACACTGTCCACTATTTATTTGCTTCACTAATTTGAATAGTACATGTATAATCTCTTCCCATTTATTAAGTATCCAACTTCTATGCAAGCCTTTGTTTGAGGTCATGCTTATACAGTGTATAATACTACACTGAAGAAGACTCTGAAGGAAAAAAAAAACATTTCACCAGCAACCAAATTAAAGAGCCAAAACAGCTCCATAGAAGGAGACTAACCTTGTCAGCAAACCCATACCCACTGCCTTTTGCAGGACTTGATGGCGTTTGAGCACTTCAAGAAACATAAATGGAGAAGAGTAAATTAGGATAACAATAGTGCTGATCTATTTACTATGAAAATCATATATTCATATCATATTCACCATTACCTGTCAGTACTCCCATACGCATCCAAATCATCATTTTTCCTCCAACACCAAATCAAGCTTATCGATTTGCACAACAATCGGCTCAACTTGTACATTGCTGAAATAAGGTAGCTTAAAAACACACCAATCATACTACCATCAGATACATGTATGCGTGCAGAGAGTATAGTAACAAAATCTAGCAACCTATACAACTCTAATATTAATTCATCAAACCTAATCTAAACAACAACAAGCAATACGTACTATAATCTCCAACTTGCCAACTTTAGCAGTTGTCACATTCAAAGCAGGTGGCAATCCAAGACTCGCGTGCAACGCATCACCGTTTATATCTATATCAAAATCAAATCAATCACTTCAATAGTTAAATCATACACAATTTTGCATCTAAGCATCTAGAGGTGTAAATGATCTCAGCTTGTCATGCTTTTACACAGCTCGAGCTCGCTCAGTTCGAGCCTACTATTTTGAGATCAAGCATGGCTCGGCTCAAGGTAACCTGAGAGCAATTTTAAACGAGCTAAAATCTCAGCTCGAGCTCGCTTTGATTGCTTAAACAAGCCTAAGCTCGCCTCGATCTCGTCTTTTGTAATAGTAGGTAATCATATCATATATAAAAAATAATTTAAACTTGTTTAGACGCACGAGCCTAAATGAGCTTTGTACATAAAGCTCGAGCCCAGGCTCGATAAGTAAACGATTCATATCTCATTAAGACTCAGCTCAACTCGATCGAGCTTTTTACGGATCCAATTGCGAGTAGCTCTCGAGCCGCTACACCTCATTTACATCCCTAATCTAAAGCATGAAAAGTAGTAACAGGAGTAGTAAAAGTAGTAATCTGATAGAGAATTATCGGATCGAAGCATTAAAAGTTAAGGACATTTGCGTAGAAATGAAGGAAAAGGAAACCTAAATTGGAGAGCTGAACGGTACGGCCTTGTAACTTAAATTGATCTCGAGTGAATGATTTGAGCCAGTACTTTAGAGTGTACTCCAACGCCCTTGCTAGTATCGACTCCATCTTATTTTATGTTATAGTGTGGGCGGAGACACCGTGGACGCCACCGGAGATGTTGAGGATTATTATTATTATTAAAGTGAATCTTGATTAATATGATTTGTGGTCAAGGAATGTAATGAGAATGAAGGGTTTAATGGTTGTGTGATCTCAGCAGTAGCTGCTGGTTTTGCGGTTTTGACTGCTGGGAAAATGATCTGTCGTCTGCGTCTTTCTAAAGTAAAAGTTGTTCCTTTTATACTACTTTTTCTTTTCTATAATTATTATATAATATACTAGCTTTTATCCCGAGAGTGTCCTGGGGTTGAAATATCTAATATAACATAATAAAATATCTAATATGACAACATAATTAATGATTTGCCAATACATGATTAATGAATAATAATAATATTGTTATTATTTATTTGAAACAAATTTCTGCCATAAGTTATCATATTCAAATATAAAAAAAAAGAATCTCTGAATATGAAGTTACGTTTATCGTTTGTGATTTATTAGTAGAGTAAATATATTTGAAAACAAAACCCCACAAAAATAGTTGTTTTTTTTCTTCGTTTTTATATAGCACTATGGTACTCGTTGGAAAGATAATAAAACGCTCGTTAATTTGGTGTAATTTTTTTCTTTAAAAAATCTCGTATATAAAAGATATTAACGTTTAAAAGTTATGGGAGGAAACATTAGAGAGCAAATTTAATTTTGTTTTTAAATTTTTATCTTTTCCTAAAATAATTATAATATATATAGATTTATTAAAAAAACTCAAAAATTAAAAAAATCCAAATGATGCCACGTGGCACATTCAAGGAAGGGTTGAGGCCTCCATTGAATGCCACATCATCAAAGTTCAATTCTTTTATTATAAGTTATAGATAGTTTTTTTTAACGGCAAAGAAAACTTCATACAAAAAATAAATAATAAGAAGCTAGACAGAACGCGAATCATACCTAAGACAAAAAAAACAAATTCAAAAAACAAGCACTAAGCTACCAAACAAGGACTAAAACACCACCTCCCAAAGAGACAACACCACACATAACAACCAAGGAGAATCCCTAACGAATCATGACCGATATATATGTGGGTACATGAAGACCTGCCTATTAGTAGTTGGGCCAAGGACTCCACCAACCTTCAAACATTTGGGTTTTGAAATCTTTTTCCGCTTCCGAATGGGATTACCACCTCCTTTGCTACCTCTGCCTTTGTTGATATTAGGATTTCCAGCTTCATTGGGCTCTGTCGAATCATCTATAGCTTTGACCTTGGGAAAAAATCCCAGGCTGCTTAGGACGACCCTCCAAAGGGAGTCTAGATGAGTGCACCAACGCAACTGTATTCGAGTCGGAGATCCGATCCACAGGCTTTGGAGCATTGAGCTCCAGGTTGCTTTGGTCACTAAGAGGAGGATTTGGGTGAAGGCTGTTCAGGCCTAGGAACTCGTCTAGACCAAAGGGGTCCGGATCAAAGGCAATGGGTTCCTTCATGTGATACCACAAGGAAATGTATACTAGTATAATGCGATGTGTTAAAAAAATAAAGTCTATAATTCATATGTTATAATACATTAATATGTTAATTGCAACATTTGTATTATTGGGCTTAATATAACATGACTTTGACTTTTAGAGCAGAAGTTATATTGAGGTTTGGCTTTGTATAAAATGGGCTTATGTGGTGTGATTGTTTGAGCTGGCCCAAGTGTGATTGTTTGAGCTGGCCAAGTGTGCTGAGTCGGTAAAATCTTCGAGGGGCAGTATATATAGATTATTATTTCTCTCTCTTCAATTGGTTGAGATATTTTTTGTCTGTGTTCTCTTTGAGGTGATCTAGGATTTCATGCATCTCTTGTATGGTCTATAAGGTTTCATTGTATTTTATGATGAATCATAGCTGATCTAATCAACCGATAGTGATTCTTGACATTGTATTGATTTCTACAGTTCATCAGTTGATGAACTCTTTGGGTATTTGGGGGAAACGTTTTAGGTTGGCTAAATAAGGTTTTGTCACTTGTTTTGTCGCTATCTCTTTGTCTTGTGAGTTTGTATTCTGTTTGAATCATAACAATGTATCTCCAATGTTAACGTCTAACCTTAAACAATGTATAAATCTAACATTAATACCTAACCTAAAACAATGTACAACTCTAATGCTAACACATGTTGAAAATAGAATTCATATTTACTGATTTGAACATAATTAGTGACTTGCCTATATATGATTAATGAATTACCTGAGCGCTTTGTGTTTTTTTTCTTGTATGAACAAAACCCCACAAAAAATTGTCGTTTTTTTCTCCAATTATCCCCCTCATTATGTTGCTACATGGTTGCAGTGGTAAGCCCTTAACGATAAAGCCTTTAACGCCCTGATAACTTTGGCTTAACGTCGGATCACAACATAGTGGCACAGGCGTGACTCAGTAACGCACAACCTAATGACACATATGATGTTTTCGTGTACCCAAAAAGATAGAACCTAAATTAATGTTGCGGTATGCCGAAAAGGATGCATATATTTATTTTACATTGACTGAAAACCATAAAACAAATATTAATACCAGTTTTGATAATACCGACACCGATAACAATTATCATTCGGTTGATATCGGTTCGGTGTATTGTAATGCCAGTAGTCGGTTTACTTTAGGATAACGAAAAAATATTTTATTTTAAATAAAATTCCGTATTCAATAATATATATATATATATATATATATAGGGTAGGGTTCCTGTAGGAAAATTGTTTTGTGTGAGAAGGATTAAAAATTGATATGTATGTATCATTTTTTTGGACGTATGCATGATGTTTTGGATTGTTTTGCTTAGAAAAACACCAAACATAATAATTAATAACAGAAAACAATGTATTTTAGGCTTAAAAGTTAAAACACTATGTCAAGAACATTTAAGCAGAGTGTTTTTATCTGTAATTTAAATTTAATGACAATAATACATTGGATTGGGTTTTAAATTTTTGTATATTGTTGTGTTAAGTGTTTTTCAAGACAAAACAACCTAAAACATCATTCTAAAAAATTATACACAACTGCATACTTTTATAAAGTTAATTAACACAGGTTATTAAAATAAAACTAATTTATTAAAAAATTAATAGGTTAAGATTGTATAAGAGTTGAAATTAAACAATGAAAAAAATGAAAACACCCCATATAGCAGCCTTAGAGTCAATGATCGATAGATTAAATGGTGGAAACACTTGGGTTTTCCCTAGAGACTCAAGTTCAATCCCCACCTGCATTAAATAGTGAGGCATTTAGTGCGCAATGATGGTGACAACCCCAACTAGGGGGGTTCGATCCTGAGCGTCACCCCGGTTTTAATCCGGCTGTTACTTCAGCGGGGCAATTTGCGTGAAGGTAGTACGGTTTCCGGAGGGAAGCAACCAAGGCCGATGATCCTGTACGAGGCTCGGTAGAACATCGTCAGGCCAGCCTTGGCAGACTGTCGGTTCAGATCGGACCGACGGAATGACAATGGGTCACTCATAACGAAAGTCACCTTTAAAAAAAAGCAGCCTTAGACTATTCATGGAAACAAAAATTAGTATACTTAATCTATATCTATACTACTATATAATGGGTTCTGGACGGGTAATATAGTCATTTGACATTCATTTACAAGGGCAAAATTGTAATCTTATTAAGTAGTCAAGACACATTTATTGAAACAATTAAATCTCTATTGATTAATAGTAGATTAATAACATGACTACTTGACCAAGATGATATTAATTGAAACACCAATTCACTTCACTTCATTTCTACAACATTTTTGTTTGAATTGAAAGAGCAACTAAAACATTTTAGATAATTCATTGAATTAATAAAAAAAATTGTATATGGCCAATTCTTCGAAGACCTTCCTGCATATCGACAAGAAGAAAAAACAGATGAAACGACCGCCATCATAACCAACCACTCAGATTTGACACAATTATTACACTTGAGTCATCGTTAAACCTATTTGATTTGCAATTATTATAATTGAGTCATCGTTAAACCTATTTGATTTGCAATTCGTAAACGATCGACAACAACTGAGTTTGAAACCCAAAATCCACACCACCAAACAATCTTTGTACCTCTCGGCTCTCTCTCTCTCTATTTCTCTGCAATTTTCGACATAAATTCGACATGACGAAACCTACCATGAAAACCTCCGACCATACTTCAAGTCACCTGGTCTCGAAAAATACGGTCTGCGGTGGCAGTCGAAGGTGTGGCAACACCTGGTTTAGATCGTGGATCATGGCTCATACCGATCCGATCCAATGGACATGATTGCTTTTGCAGTGGTTCAACTGCCAACGTCCGGTTTACAATTTGACAAGAAGACGGTATCTAGAAACCTAACTTGGCTTTTGTGCTTATTAATGATAAACAAGTATAGATGAATGTTTAATGAATAATTAACAATATATTAATCTAACTAAAAATAATAATCTGACATATTGGTTTCTGGCGACTTGGGCTACAAGATGCTAATTAATTTGGGAGATGTCTTGTTTTCCTATTACAACTTTTAAAAACACCATATTCTATAAATTCCAAGCATACTGCTTCAATGTGCTTATTTTGATCTATATTTTAATTAGAATTTACTCAAAACCGAGTTATAATAAGTATTAGAATGCTATAGATATTTACAGTCCTGCCGCGTAACGCGGGTTTCCCACTAGTAATTAATAATGTATGTATTATTAACTTCTTTTTTTATAAAATATTTGATTGGTTTCTAAAAGAGTGATACACACGTATGTATATTTGAAGTCGTATTGCTTTCAAAGATGCCGACTATCATCCAGATAGAAAGATAGAAATAATCGAAATCTTTATAAATTTAACACTTGTGATTTTGTGTGTTTGTTTAACAATATTTATACAAAAATGGTCTTAAATAGCTAATTGTTTTATGGGAGCAAAGTTTCTAATACGAAGTGAAAGTGATCAAATTATGGGTTGTTCATTTTAACTCATTTTCGTTCTCGTTCTATAAAAAGTCGTATTTTCGCATTAACACGTAAAAACTATTTGAATAAATGGATCGTGTTCGAGTTAATGTGTATAACACTTCTAGTTAAATATGAATCGTTCACGTTTCTACAAAAACTAAATAGCTAGGTAGATTTGTCAACCGTTTAATGTGTTATATTCAGTTATATTTTAACTACACATCTCTATATATAATGTACATAAAATAAATGAAATACGGTCATAATTTCACTTCACATCTATTAGACCCGCATAAAGCAAATTCTCAAACAGGTTATATATTCAAATAATGTGGCACAACAATTTTGTGGAGGTTAACTAAGCAAACACTTACAGTATCACCACCAAATCATACCAAATTGATAACACTATATGATGTCTGTCGAGAATGCGTGTGGTTGAGATCAATGATTTATCACATACATGAAGCATGCGGACTAGAATAGATTAAGAAGAACCTAACGATTATTTATGAAGACAATGTTGCTTGCATAGCTCAAATCAGAGAAGGCTACATCAAGGCCAAGGGTGATCAAACCAATTACATTTCCTCAAAATTCTTCTGAACATATGAGTTGATATGATTTGCAGAAAGAAGGAGAACTTGATGTTAGTCAAATCAAGTCAAGTGAAAATCTTGACGATCTATTTACAAAAGAGTTAATTGCTAATTTAGTCCATGAGGTTTGTTAAAAATTGTTACTTTCATCCAAATCTTTTTTTTTTTGTCATTTTAGTCCATGTGGTTTCATTTTTTTATCATTTTAGTCCTGAGGTTTGTAAAAAATTGTCACTTTCATCCAAATCTTGTTAGTCCACAGGGACTAAAATGACAAAAAAATGAAACCACATGGACTAAAATGACAAAAAAAAATTTGGATGAAAGTGACAATTTTTGACAAACTTCAAGGACTAAATTAGCAATTAACTCTTTACAAAATCTTTACATAGCAGTAGTTTCAAGCAGCTATCACACAAGATCAGTCTTCGCAAATTGAAAGGTGTTTGGGGAGAATTATGCACGTTGTATTCTTTTTCCCTTAACTAAGTTTCGTTACACTGGGTTTTCTTGGTAATGTTTTTAATAAGGCAACCCAACTAATCTAGTAGTCTCAATTTATTTATTTAGGTTCCGAAGTACTATGTAGCATCATCCTAAAGTATGGTGTTAACAATGTATAATATATATTTGAGTGTGTGTGTGTGGGTGGGGGGGGGGGGGGGGGGGGGGGGGAGGGTTGTGTGTTATAAAATCAGATATATTTTCTCATGGTTATTCTCCTATGTTGTTATATTTCATTTATATTTTGATTATATATCTCTATATATAATGTACATCTGTGAATGAATGAAATACAGTTATCGTAATTTCTCATTTCACTACAAAAGTACAAAAGGATATTAATACCAATTTTGATAATACCGATAACAATTATCATTCGATCGATATTGGTACAATTGATTACAATGCCAATACTCGGTGTACTTAGGATACCGAAAACATATTTATTTTTAATAAAACTTCTTATTCGATAAAATATATATATATATCAAAACTTGAGAAAAAAATTATACACAACTGTATATTTTTTTTTATAAAGTTGCTTAACACAGGTTATTAATAGGTTATTAAAATGAAAAAAAATGAAAACACCCCATGGCAGCCTTACACTATTCATGAAAACAAAAAATAAGTATATACTTAATAATTAATTAATGTATTATTAAGTGTTTTTATAAAATATTTGATTGTTTCTAGAAGAGTGATACACACGTATGTATATTTGAAGTCGTATTGCTTTCAAAGATATCGACTATCATCCGGATAGAAAGATAGAAATAATCGAAATCTTTATTAATTTAACACTTGTGACTTGTGTGTTTGTTTAACAATATTTATACAAAAATGGTCTTAAATAGCTAATTGTTTTATGGGAGCAAAGTTTCTAATTAATACGAAGTGAAACTGATCAAATTATGGGTTGTTCTTTTTAACTCATTTTCGTTCTCGTTCTATAAAAAAGTCGTATTTGCTATCCCGAAAGGGGTGGCGGCGCAGCTTGTTGCTCGTCTGCCCGCTATCTTGATGTAATATTTCGCGTTTGTGTTTAATAAAACGAATATCAGTTATTCAAAAATAAAATAAAATAAAATAAAATTAATGGATCGTGTTCGAGTTAATGTGTATAACACTTCTAGTTAAATATGAATCGTTCAAGTTTCTACTAAAACTAAATAGCTAGGTAGACGAGATTGGGGTTGGTGGCCCAATGGTAGAAGCAAAAGCTTCTAGGAACACCTAAGGGTGAGGTCATGGGTTCAAGTCCCACAAGGAGTAGAAATTTGCCGTTCAAAAAAAAAATAGCTAGGTAGATTTGTCAACCGTTTAGTATTAGAATAATTATTAACAATCAACTTATTTACAACTCGCCACCTTGCTTGACCCGTTCAAATAAATAAGTTACATTGTTCATGTGTCGGTCGGTTTACTGTTTACACAATGAATATATGGATCGTATTCAAGTTCATTAATTTCAATCCACAACACTGACACACTTGTCACTCCATGGTGGTGACAACTGCCAAATAATTAACTACTTGGCGATTCTTTTGATCTATGAAAATTGTTTGGTCAAGGAATATTTTGTATTTTAAGTCCAGTATCGTTCTCCTTTTATTTGTACAGGATATCATTGTTTGTATGAATGTTTTTCTACTATACTGAATGAAATATAAAATGAATACTCGATAAACAATAAAATGATATCGCAAAGACTCAACAAGTAACGGTCAAATTTTCTTTCTCATATGCTTTACGCCTTTACACACTTGATTTCATTTCGCTTTCCTTTCGTTTTCTATTACATCTTTTTTTTTTTTTTTTCTAATTTCATTGCTACAATTTACTGATTTTAAGACCGATCGGTGTGCCTTCGGGGAAGTAATTCGGGGAGCCCATGTGGCTTCGGGGAGATGAGGAACACCGCCCCCCCCCCCCCCCCCCCCCCCCCCCCCGTAAACTTTTCGGGGAAGAAGGGGAAAAAGCACCGTGGCCACCGAGTGATGTGATTGGTTCATTTTTTTATTTTTATTTTTTAATCAAACTTTTAATAAGAAAAAAGAAGGGGGAAGAAGGGGAACACCATTTCCTTAGTTTGGGAGAGGAGAAGGGGGAAATGACGTGACGCTGACGTGGCACTTGGGGGAGTTGGGGGAATAGGGGGACACACCATATAGCCTAATCTGTAGTTTACTCTATAATTGAAGGAAACTGTATCGCCATTTTCAGATATTCTATGTTGTGGCGATTGGTTTTGTAAGAGCCATAACTTTATGTTTTCGATGTCGATTGCAGCGGTATGAGTAATGAGAGGATGGATTCATGTACCTTCTATAGTGTCATTCTTGCTGATAAACATTTGGAATATTCATATATTGCTTTATATAATACTATATTTTTTAAGGTACCTACATCAAACAAGAACAAGAATACATGCACTAGCGTTGGTTTGAACGATAGGTTTCCTTAATTCCATGCTTTATGACGCCCTTGTAGTAGTGTTTTTGAAGGTGTTTCCTAGGAACTAAAGCTATTATTCTACATGGAAAAGACACCATTGTTTTTGTTTTTGTCATTAAAACAAAATTTTGATGTGTCCTAATGATGTGTCCTTAGTTAACTTCAAATTCTTTCCAAACAATTTTACGTCACATCGTTCTTTTTCATGCTTTAGGCTTGGATCGCTAGCTTTATAACGATCATGAGAAAAGTTAAGATGATGTCTGATTCGCAATTCATTCCCTTTTTTTCACCATGGAAGATGTTATCGTTGAAAGTGCCAAAACGGTCTTTAAGTTTATTTGTTCAAGAATTAAAACCGTTTCCAAATATGAAGAGAATGTTCTTGAGCTTCGGGAAGAGTTGGAAAACCTCACAAATAGAAGGATGGCAATCGAAGAAGACGTCACCTTGGCTAAATTGGAAGAGAAAGTTCCAAAACCCCAAGTATATGAATGGTTGAGGAAGGTTTCTCTAGTAGAAGATGATGTAAGGTCACTGCTAGAGACGGCTGATCAATATGGTGTTGGCGGGAGCTCCAAGGTGATGCATTGTTGGGCAGTGGCAAAGAAACTCAATGTGGTAAAGGAACTAAACTCTATTAATTTTGATTCTATCGCCCCTGAAAGAAGCTCTCCGATGAAGCAGTGGTAGAAATGGCAGTGCCACCTCTTGTGGGGCAGGGGCCAGCATCAGATTTAAAGCGGCTTTTGGAACTCCTTAATAGGGATGATGTTAGAAGGATTGCTGTCTGGGGGAAGGGTGGGATAGGGAAGACAACTTTGGTCAAGAACTTGAACAATGAGTTGCGTGTTTGCTCCCAAAATGCCTTTGACATTGTCATCTGGGTTCAAGTTTCAAGTTCATTGGATTTGAGCATGATTCAGTCTCAGATTGCCAAGAGAATTCATCTAAAAGTTGAAGCAGGTGACACCACTCACATCATAGCTAGCAGAATTCTTCGAAGACTGAAGATGAGAACGAAGACCCTCCTGATTCTTGATGATGTTTGGGAAAAGATTGATCTTGATGCTGTGGGTGTTCCATTATGGGATCCTTGTTGTACGATTCTTTTGACCACTCGATCTCGTGATGTGTGCAGACACATGGATGTTGATGTTTCTTTTCAATTAAATCTTATGAATGAAGAAGATGCGTGGAATCTTTTCGTTCATAGTGTGGGATCTGTCCTTGATTCAAATGGTATAGAATCTCCAGCAAGGAAAATTGTTGCGGGTTTTAACGGCTACCGTTGGCAATCAAGACTCTTGGAAACTCAATGAAGGACAGGCCACAAATAGAATTGTGGCGAAATGCGCATCGTATGTGGCGATGCTCATCACCCTTGTTCAAGAATATTGAGAGAGATATATTTGGGACCCTAGCAACAAGTTATCATTCCTTACCAAGTAAGATTCTAAAGCAATGCTTTTTGTTTTGTTCTTTGTACCCAGCGAGCTTTTCAATAGATGTTTGTGAACTCATCCAATGTTGGGTTTCTGATGGTTTAATCATTGAGAACCAAACCATAGAGGAAACTTATAATTATGGGATTGCTTTAATTGAACGCCTAAAGGACTCGTGCCTACTAGATCAAGATTTAGAAGGAACTGTGAAGATGCATGACATTTTTCGTGACTTAGCCATACTTCTGTCCCGGAGTCAAGAACTGATGTACGGGTTTCACACCCAATCTGGCCTTCCATTCTATCAGATGCCAAATGAGTTTGCTAGAAGAATTTCTTTCATACGTTGCAGGATAAAAAGTTTGCCAGAATTTCCTGTATATTCCCAGCTGACTGTCCTTTTTCTCCAAGGAATCCTATACAAAAAATCCCAAATGAGTTCTTTCACAATCTTATTTCTTTAAGGGTACTCAATTTAAGTGAAACTCGAATTACTTCTTTGCCCACATCTTTTCTTTGCCTTCGTGAATTGCGTTCTCTCTTTCTTAGAAATTGTTCTATAGAAAAGTTGCCTTCTCTTAAATCTTTGTGTAAACTCCTAGTTCTTGACCTTTCTAGCACCCGAATAAAAGCTCTTCCTAAAGATTTTGGAAGTTTACATAGTTTAAGAGAACTAAACTTGTCATCTACACCCTTTTTGAATAAAATAGTAGCTGGAAGCATATCAGGGTTATCAAGTCTTGAGACTCTAGATGTATCTTTAAGTTCTTATAACTGGAATCCGAAGACTGGTGCAGATCAAAAGGCAACATTTGATGAGTTGTTATTGTTGGAACACCTATCAACCTTCAAATAAGACTGGACTCGGTTAAGTGTCTTGAATCTGCATCTTTGTGGCTCAAGAAATTAACAAGATTCAATATCCAGATTAGCCCATGGAGCCATGACTCGAATCATCAAGCTGCCAAATCGAATGAAAAACGATTGGTTCTCAGAGGAGTTGATCTCCTGCAAGAAGATCTTCTAGATCTTCTAAACAACACAAGTTCTCTGGACGTGTTGACCTGTGTAGGCATGACCCGAAGACACTTACTTAGCCTATCATTTTTGGTATCACTCACTTTATCAAATTGCAATGATGTAACATGTTTAGTAAGCAAGGAAAGAAGTTCAAGGGAACTGTTTCCAAATCTACAACACTTGGTTCTCGACAATTTGCGAAATTTAAAGACTATTGTTGAGGGGATAATCCCTAGAGGCAAATGCCTAATAAATCTGACAACAATTCAAGTTTTGGATTGCCCAATGTAAAAGGAGCAGTATCCTATGCAATGCTTCGGCATGTTAAAAAACTTGAAGAAATTAAGGTAAGCGGTTGTGAAAATATGTCTTGCATCATCGAATCAGGCGAGCATGCAGAAACTCTGCCTAATTTAAGGGTGTTAGAGATAAGCAACATGGTGAATTTGACGTCAATCTGTGTTGGTATATCAGTTTGCCCGGTGTTAGAGCAGATTAAAGTTTTTGATTGCTCTAGGTTAAAGAATCTTCCTCATACAATCTCCAAGTCATGTAGCCTGCAAAAGATTGAAGGTGATATCAAGTGGTGGAACAGTTTAACATGGGATGACGATGAAACGAAGAACTTCTTTCAGCAACACTTTCAAGCATGCTCTAGGGAAAATTACTCAAGAAAGAGAAAATACAAGTAATAATGTTATATAGAGCATTGTCTTTGTTTTTTGTTTATCTCTTTGCTGTTGGCATCGATTTGATAATGTTCAAGAAAAACATTAATAAAACAGACTTGTTTCGTATTTCAATTTCATATACAAATGCCTGCAAAAGTAAATTTGCTTTTGTTTCTTCCAAACTTTCTCCTATGATGACAACAATTTGTTTTCCATTAGAAATGGGGAAACCATATAGGTGGGTATTTCACAACCAGAAACTGGGAGTGGGGGGTTTAGATTAGGTTGGGTAATAGGTTAACACGGGTTTGTATTGAAACAAATCATTTCCAAGTATTGGCTGGAACTTGGCGGTTCACTTCAGGTTGATTTGGAAACAACTGGGGGTCAAACGGGTCGTAACAGGTCAAGGAATGTTCGGGTCCCCCCAAACACCTTTTTGTATTTCTAGAATTTTTGTTTGCATAATGAATGCGTTAAATGTGATAGCAAAGCAATTTTATTCTATATAGTAATCTAAATCTTTGAATACAAAGGAAGGCTTTAGGAATTTGTATAGTTTTGGGTCACTTTTTTAACTTTTTTTTACCCACTTCATTTTAACTATTTATTTATTTTATTTGAGGTGTTTCTAATAAATTACACCTATAGACCCATTCATGAGGAATTGGTGGAAATTTCCACCTCTGGACATTATATATAAATATATATATATATATATATATATATATAATATATATATATATATATATTTAAAGCACCAACAAAATGAATAGTAATCATATTAATGGTTTTTGTCTTTTTCTGTTTTTTTATACAACACTTATTATATATAAATACATATGGTTCAATAAAAATTAATAAAATGGGATGGTGGTGGGGTGGTTTGTGGTGTATATGTGTTCTTTGAGGTCTTGGGTTCGAAACCATTTGAGTTTTTTTTTTTCTTTTTTTTACAAACTTATTTATATATAAATATATATGATTCAATAAGAATTAACAAATTGGTGTAGTGGTGGAGTGGTTTGTGGTGCATTTGTGTGGTTTGAGGTCTTAAGTTCAAAACCGGTTTGAAACATTGATTTTTTTTACAAACACGTATTTATTAATAAATATATATGATTTCATAATAAGTCACAACATGACTGGTGGTAGAGTGGTTTAAGGCGCGCAAAGCACACCTTGAAACACACTAGTTAATGTAAATTGGGAACTAACAAACACCACTCAAGTGGTAATGAAATCTTACAACACTTGGCTAGCTCTCAATCATTTGAAAAGTTTATTTTTCAAAAATGTATTAGAATGAAACATTACCGAAAAAAATAGTTAAGAGAAGATGTACACACAAAACTTAAAAGTTTTTGGGTATGTGTTTCGGGTAAACAAGTATTTAGTTTTGGGTAACTGGGTCGGGTATCACCTAATCCCATACTCGCGAAATATTTTTTTTTCCAATCTCAAACCCGTCCGATACCCGTCCCAAATGCTTTGGATTTCAGTATACCCCGTCGTGCTAGAGTTTTTTTTGCCATCCCTATGGTAGTATCACCCAAGAACCTAGCCGATCCACACTTCCCAAACCACCGGGGCCAGTGTAGCCATTGGGGTACTAGCTACCCGCAAGGGTACCCGAGAAGGCGAGAACCATACATGGCCCCTTATAAAAGTTTCACTGATATGCTTAAACATTTGGCTTTGTTGGAACTTAAAAAAATGGCTTTTTTTTATAGAAATTTTTTTAGATACAGCAGCTCAGTCGAAGGATTCAACAAGTAACAGTGCAGTTTTTTGTTTGTGATATGCTTAACACATCTGATTTTTATTATCTTAATTTGTTATCATTTTTTTAATGAATCTAAAACAAGATTACAAACGGTCCTCTCGTTAAAAACAATAGGTTTACTACATTCCATGATTTGTGTCAAAGAAAATGTTGTAGATGTTTCTGATGGATCAGAACAAGAATTAATAAAACAGTAAATGAGCCAAAGTTCTTCAAGCTTTTATTGAATGAGAGGAATTGAATGTGATGATCATAACACCACAGATTACATGCTTAAATACTAAAAAAGACAACGGCTTTATGCCATAAAAATAGAACTGCCTAACAACTCCTTATTCAAAATAAACAACGGGTCAATCTGAAAATTAGGAAAGATAGTAAACGACTAGCTTGACTTTGGCGAACTTCATGCATGCACGTGTGACTTAGTTTGGATCATTCTCAATACCCCCCCCCCCCTTGATGCAAACTCCTTGACTCCAATCTGATGTCTGAAATACACCAACTTTTCTTTTGGAAGAGCTTTTGTAAGAAGGTCTGCAAACTGCTCATCTGTGCTGCAATATTCCATATTAACTTGATCCTGAGAAACCATGTCTCTAATAAAGTGGTGTTTCAACTCAATGTGCTTTGTTTTGTTGTTCAAGACAAGATTCTTTGACAAATCTATAGCTGATTTATTGTCACAAAGTATCTTGGTAGCTTCAGTTTGAGTAACATTCAAATCTTCCATCAATCTTCTTAACCAAATGGCTTGACAAGTGGCACTAGTGGCTGAAATATATTCAGCTTCTATACTAGAGAGTGCCACTGTTTGCTTTTTGGATGACCAAGATATAGCACCTCCTGCTAGCATGAATACATTGGCTGAGATACTCTTCCTGTCATCTGAACTCCCAACCCAATCACTATCAGTATAGCCAAGTAATCTGATTTGAGCACTTCTTTGAAACCAAAGCCCAAAGTGACTTGTTCCTGCAATATACCTTAGCACTTTCCTGGCAGCTCCTGAATGAACCTTAGAGGGACTTTGCATGAATCTTGATAGAACACCAACTGAATAGGACAAGTCTGATCTTGTATGAGTTAAATAGATTAGAGCCCCAACTAGACTTCTATACTCAGTTTCATTTACCTTTACTTCACCATCATCCAGCACAAGCTTTTCCTGAGGACTCATAGGAATACTTTCTATCTTGCAATTCTTAATACCAAACTTGTTCAGCAAGTTCAAGGCATATCTTTCCTGACAGACAAAGATTCCAGAACTTGTTTGTTTTACTTCAAGACCTAAGAAGTATTGTAATAAACCCATGTCTGTCATTTCAAACACTTGTTTCATATCCTCTTTAAACTCCTTAATCATCTGATCACTTGAGCTGGTACAGATTATATCATCCACATAAAGACACACATAGATGATATTATCTTTACCTGTCTTCTTCACATATAGAGTGGGCTCATTGAGACTTTTCTTGAACCCATGCTCATGAAAATACCCAACAATCTTCGCATACTAGGCTCTTGGTACCTGCTTCAATCCATAAAGGGCCTTTCTTAACTTGTACACTTGAGTTTCCTTACCTTGAACTTCAAATCCTTCAGGCTGCACCACATATATATCTTCCTGCAAATCACCATTCAAGAAGGCTGACTTGACATCTAATTGATGAACAAGCCAACCTAAATGAGCTGCAACAGCTAATACAAGCCTTATTGTTTCAAATCTTGCAACAGGTGCAAATGTCTCTTCAAAATCTATACCTTTCTTCTGTGAATAGCCTTTTGCCACTAGCCTAGCCTTGTGCTTCAAGATCTTCCCATCTTGACCTATTTTTGTCTTGAACAACCATTTGAGTCCAACTACATTCTTTCCCTATGGAAGGGGTACAAGCTACCAGGCGTGATTCTTTTCAATTGAGTTTATTTCTTCCTCCATAGCTTATATCCATTCTTCCTTCTTAACTGCTTCATTAAACACTGTTGGATCTGCCACACTCAAAGCAAATTGTAAATTCATAAAATCACAATGAGGAGTGTTCACAACCTGGGTTGTTGCATATAAGTAATCAATAGTTCTGATCCTGTTGGGACCAGATGAGTTACTTGAGCTGGATCCTTGTTCTGCTGTACTAGACTGCACATTGCTCATAGGTGTATGTGGTTCTTCATTTTCAGAAGTTTGAGTTGCTTCAGAATTAGCTTCTTCATTTGTTTCTTCCTCACTTGGAAATGGGTCAACATACAGCCTTTGATAACACTCAGGCTGGGATCTGTATGATGCTGCCCAGTCCCATTTTTCATCTTCTAAAATTGTAACTTCTTCTCTTGGTCTGGACACAAACTTCTTTGAGTCAGGATTATATAATCTATAACCCGTACCCTGCAAGGAATAACCAATGAACACACTCTTGTTTGCCCTATCATCCAGCTTTCTTCTCCCTTGAGCATAAGTGTGGCCATATCCAATACAACCAAATGTCCTTAAGAGAGAGACATCAGGCTTTTGGTTGTACCATAGCTCATAGGGTGTCTTTTCATCAAGAGCTGTGGTAGGAGATCTGTTGAGAGCATACACAGCAGTAGCCACTCCTTCTGCCCATAGGAAGTTAGGAAGAGATTTGTCTTTCAGCATACTTCTCACCATACCCATAATAGTTCTATTTTTCCTCTCCACAACACCATTGTGTTGTGGTGTGTGGGGAGGAGACAATTCTCTCCTAATTCCTGCTTCATCAAGAAAGACATTGAATTCTGTTGAACAGAATTCACCACCCCTGTCAGACCTTAACACTTTTATAACCTGTTCATATTCTTTTTCAACTGCAGCCTTGAATATTTTGAACTTAGAAAATGCATCAGATTTATTTGTAAGAAAATAAACCCAAGACATTCTAGTATAGTCATCAACAAGCAGAAAATAATATATACTTTTACCAAGACTTGGGACTTGCATAGGACCACAAAGATCAATGTGAATAAGTTCAAGTTTCTTACTTGCCCTCCATGAATGAGATTTAAATGACTGCGTGGTTTGTTTTCCCATAATGCAAACTTCACACAGTTCGGAACCTTTGATCTCCCAGCTTTCTTGAGCAGACTCAGCAGCAGCAATACGAGAGAAGAGATGATCATGTACAACCTGCTGAATGAGGGCCATAGCATGAGCATCTCTTTTCTTTTGATTCTGAGTTTGCCAGCATCAGTTTCAGCATGATTCACACCAAATTCCACAAGATCCCACAAGTCTCTTGACTTGAGGATAGTCTTCATTCGTATACTCCAATGATCATAGCCTTCTCCTTTGAAAATAGGGATTGGAGTCGGTGTAGTGAGTAGGGTACTTGTTTGATCGGCCATTGGACAGATAGAGAGAACAAGGAACAATTACGAGCACTAGCTCTGATACCACTGATGGATCAGAACAAGAATTAATAAAACAGCAAATGAGCCAAAGTTCTTCAAGCTTTTATTGAAAGAGAGGAATTGAATGTGATGATCATAACACCACAGATTACATGCTTAAATACCAAAAAAGACAACGGCTTTATGCCATAAAAATAGAACTGCCTAACAACTCCTTATTTAAAATAAACAATGGGTCAATCTGAAAATTAGGAAAGATAGTAAACGACTAGCTTGACTTTGGCAAACTTCATGCATGCACGTGTGACTTAGTTTGGATCATTCTCAATAGTTTCCTAGTAATGTATCCTTTGTTAACTTCTTCATGTTCAGAACAAACAAAGTTAAGTTGATATTTAAGCTGCTTAAGACTTGTGTTGTTAGTTTCATCACCATAACCATAAACAATCTTAAGTTGATATTTAACCTGCTGCTGCCATTTCTCTCCATGGAGTCTGTTGTGATTGACGGTGCGAAAACGGTTATTAATTTTATCTGTTCAAGAATTAAAACCCTTTCAAAATACGGAGAAAACGTTAATGAACTCCGCGAAGAGATTGCAAACCTCACATAAAAAAAATGGCAATTGAAGAAGATGTCACCTTAGCTAATCTGGAAGGGAAAACTCCGCATCCAAAAGTAATGGAATGGTTGATGAAGGTTTCTCGAGTAGAAGATGATGTAAGGCCACTGCTGGAGTTGATTCATGGCAGGGGATCCAAGATGATGCAGTGCTGGACAGTGGCTAAGAGACTCGACTTGGTGAGAGCGCTAAATTCTACTCAATGCGAAGAAAGCTCCCCGATAATATCGGTTGTGGAAATGGCAGTGCCACCTCTTCTGGGGCTGGGGCCAGCATTAGATATGAAGCAGGTTTTGGAACTCCTGACGCAGAGAAGAAAGACCTTCCTGATTCTTGATGATGTCGGGGAAAAGATTGATCTTGATGCTGTAGGTGTTCCATCAAGGGATCCCTGCTGTAAGATCCTTTTAACCACTCGATCTCGTGATGTTTGCAGGCACATGGCGGTTGATGTTTCTTTTCAGTTAAATCTTATAAGCGATGAAGATGCTTGGAATCTTTTTGCTCACAGTGCTGGATCTGTACTTGATATAAACGGTATAGATCTACAGCAAGGAGAATTCTTGCAGGTTTCAATGGGCTGCCCTTGGCATTCAAGTCTCTTGGAAACTCAATGAGGGACAAACCACATATTGAATTGTGGCGGAACGCACATCTTATGTGGCGTCGCTCATCATCCTTGTTCAAGAATATTGAGAGAGAGATATTTGGGACTCTGGAAACAAGTTATCATTCCTTACCAAGCAAGACTGTAAAGCAATGCTTTCTGTTTTGTTCTTTATACCCAGCAAGCTTTTCAATAGATGTTGGTGAACCATTAAATCTTGGGTGTCTGATGGTTTAATCAATGAGAACCAAAGCGTAGAGGAGACTTATAATTACGGGCTTGCTTTAATTGAACGTCGGAAGGACTTGTGCTTACTGGAACAAGATTCAGATGGAACTGTGAAGATGCATGACATTTTTCGTGACTTAGCCATACTTCTATCCCAGAGTCAAGAACTGTCGTATGGGTTTCATACCCAATCTGGCCTTCCGTTCTATCAGATGCCAAATGAGTCTGCTAGAAGAGTTTCTTTCATGCGCTGCGGGATCAAAACGTTGCCAGTTATTCCTATAAGTTCTCAGCTAACTGTCCTGTTTCTCCAAGATAATCCTACACAGAGAATCCCAAAAGAATTTTTTTTACAATCTCAATTCTTTAAGAGTACTAAATTTAAGCGAAACCCGAATTACTTCTTTCCCTCAATCTTTTCTTTGCCTGAGTGAACTGCGTTCTCTCTTTCTAAGAAACTCTTCTATAAAAACACTGCCTTCCCTTAAGTTTCTTGGTAAACTATTAGTTCTTGATCTTTCTAGCACCCGAATAAAAGCTCTTCCTAATGGGATTGGAAGTTTACAGAGTTTAAGAGAATTAAACCTGTCATGCACACGCTTTCTGAATAAAATAGTAGCTGGAAGCATATCAGGGTTATCAAGTCTCGAGACTCTAGATATGTCTTTTAGTTCTTATAGTTGGAATCCAAAGACATGTGCAGATCAAAATGCAACATTTAGTGAGTTATTATCAACGAAAAACCTATCGGTTCTTCAAATACAACTGGACTCAGTTAAGTGTCTTGAGTCTGCATCTTTTTGGCTCAAGAAATTAACAAGATTCGATATCCAGATTAGCCCATGGACCCATGACTCAAGCCATCATGTTTCCAAACACAATGAAAAACGATTGGTTCTTAGAGGAGTTGATCTCCTGCAAAATGACCTTCACGATGTTTTACACTACACAAGTTCTTTGGACATGACGTGTGTAGGCATGACCCAGAGACACTGGCTGAGCCTATCATCATTGATATCACTTACTATATCAAACTGCAATGATATTACACGTTTAATAAGCAAGGAAAGAAGTTCTAAGGATATGTTTCCAAATCTACAGCACCTGATTCTTGATCATTTAAAAAGTTTAGAGACTATTGTTGAGGGGATACTCCCTAGAGGCAAGTGTCTCAGAAATCTGACTACACTTCAAGTTTTAGATTGTCCAATGTTAAAAGGAGCGGTATCTTATGCAATGCTTCATCATGTGAAGAAACTTGAAGAAATTAAGGTAAGCGGTTGTGAAAACATGTCTTGCATCATTGAATCAGGGGAGCATGATGAAACTCTGACTAATTTGAGGGTGTTAGATATAAGCAATATGGTCAACTTGAGATCAATCTGTGACGGTACATCAGTTAGCCCAGTGTTGCAAAAGATTAAAGTTTTTGGTTGCTCCAGGTTAAGCGATCTTCCTCGTTCAATCTCCAATTCATGCAGCCTGAAAAAGATTGAAGGTGAAATCGAGTGGCGGAATAGTTTAAGATGGGATGATGATGAAATTAAGAACTTCTTTGAGCAATGTTTTCAAGCATACCCTCAGGAGAACTACTCAAGAAAGAGAAAATACAAGTAAGAATATTATTTATTGTCATGCTTTTGGTTAATTTCATTTTAACCCTGTGTTGTTGCCATTGATTTGATAGTATTAAAAAAAACATTAACTAAACAGACGTGTTTTATATAAATAATATTTCTGTATCCCTAGGATCACAATAATTGTGCTTTGCATCAGTGTCGGGAAACGATATAGGTACCTATCTCACAACTGAAACTGTAAGATAGAGGTAGCAGGAATGGGAAAAGGGTTATGGGATTCATACACCCTGTGACGTCACATTCTGGGGGTGTGACATCATATTCTGGGGTATGTGGCAACCTCCTATTGGTATGTGATGTGGGCCCGGGTGTATAAATCCTAAATAGAGGGTGTATGAATCCTAATTACCATAGGAAAAAGAGGTGGAGGGGTGTGGTCAAGTGGATCAAGTAACATGTCAAGAAAGGTCTGGGTTGAAACATGACATATTCAAATACGGATTGGAACAGGGTGATTCGGGTCAGGTTGACCAGCCAACACCTTTTTTGCCTGTTTCTGGAATCTTTGTTCAAATAATTATTGCCTTAATTATGATTACAAAGAAATTTTATTAGAATATTTTTTAATAAAACAATTTAGGAGTTTGTATGCAAATAAATTTGGGCGATTTTTCATTGTTTTGGCCTGACCCATTTAGCTAATTTATTTGAGTTTGAGTTGACCTGTTTGAAACAAAACACAACCCAAGTGGACCCGTTTAAAATAAAGCACCTTAGTATCTTTTTTCTACACAAAGATGATTTCTATTAAAGCATCGATAAAGTAGACTTAATTTATATCTCAGATTGAAAAATAATTGAAGGGCAAATGTGTTACTGAGAATTATAATACTAACATAACTCTGACATAGTGCAAATGCCTATATCCTAATCAATTATATAGAACATCTTCAGAGCTTAAAGTAGAGGTGGAAAGATGGACGGGTCGGTTGAAACTTGAAACAAGTCTTTCTTTACTGTATGACCGAACTGACACGTTCTCTTTTAGTTTTAGCTATACATTTTTTTTAGATGTCCGAGTTGATCCATCTAAAAAACAATCTAATCAACCATTCATAAGTTAATGAGTTAAATTTGACACTCGAGCAATAAATTACGTATCCAAGTGGCTTCTGCCACAGCATTGGCGACACCCCTATATTTTGCTTCTGCACTCGAGCGAGACACGGTGGGTTGTCGTTTCGAAGACCATGATAAAAGATTATCGCCCAGAAAAACACAGTAACTGCTAGTAGAACGTCTCGAGTCAGGACAATCATCCCAACCTGCATTAGAATACGCGACTAACAAATTGGTATTGGATTTAACCATTCGAATCCCATAATTAGTCGTGCCCTAGATGTAGCGAATTACACGTTTCATGAACGCAAAATGAAAATCCCGTGAGTCATTCATAAACAAACAAACCTGTTGCACGGCATAAGCAATGTCTGGACGAGTGAACGTGAGATACTGTAAAGCACCAGCTAGATTGAGGTATAAAGTAGGATCAGAGAACCGAGGCCCATCCGACGCACTAAGCTTCGAAGACAAGTCTACTGGTGTAGTGAACGGTTTGCAGGCGAACATAGAAGCACGAGAAATGATATCCTTAGAGTACTGCTTTTGAGATAAGAAAATACCGTGTGAAAGGTGATCACCCTGAATACCCAGAAAATGATGCAAATGGCCTAGATTTGTCATAGCAAACTCTTGTTAGAGAGTGCCAATAATCTCATGTAGTAACCGGTCATTAGAAGCTGTGAGTACTATATCATCAACATACAACAACAAATAAGCAATATTAGTAGAATCACGTTGGTAAATAAATAAAGAACGGTCACACGAACTGCTTTGAACTCGTGAGAGGTAAAAAAGCATTTTTAATGTCCAACTGGTGAATGGGCCACGACCGGGAGACTACTAATAATAAAACTGTCCGTATAGTTGCCGGTTTAACAACCGGGCTAAAGGTCTCTTCACAATCAATTCCCACCGTTTAAGAATTATCGTTTACTACCAACCGAGCCTTATATCTCTCTAATGTGCCATCAGATCGAAACTTGTGGCGAAAGAGCCACATACAACAAATAACTGGGCGATCTGTGGGTCGAGAAACTAATTCGCATGTTTCATTTTCCTGTAATGCAGTGAACTCAGCCTACGTGGAATGCGGCCAATTAGGATCGGCAAGGCCCTTGGCATAGGTGTTGGGGATTAGGGAGATAGGCACAGTGTTAAGAGTAAGGTTAGATGAGGAGTGTGGAGCGGAGCGGGATTTGGATCGGGTGGTCATAGTGTGTAGGTTGGTAATTGGGGATGTAAAAATTCAACCGTTTAGTAGGAAGAATGTTATGTAAGTAAGTGGCCGTGTGAAGGGCTTCCACCCAAAAGGTGGGTGGGAGGTTAGAATGAATAAGAAGAGCGCGGATGATGTCGTTAACACGATGGATCATGCGCTCAGCCCGGCTGTTCTGGGACAATGTTTGAGGGTAAGCAAAATGAAATAATAGGCCATGATGGGAGGCAAAACTTTTGAAGGCGTGATTATCAAATCCCCCCCCCCCCCCACCCCCAGGTCACATTGAGTGAGTTAATATTAATTGTTGAAAATTGGTGAAGGTTGGGAAGGTTTTAGATTTAAATTTAAGAGGATAAACCCAAATAAAATATGAAAAATTATCAATAAGCGCCATATAATACTTATAACCTGATTTACTTGTAGTAGTGTATAGAGTAACGACAATGGTAAACGTCGTCAATTTTTTAGAGAAAAAAAGAACAAAATGTGATGTAGCTTTGATCACATGTATGTTTGTGCTTTGATAAGTATTATTGCTCACAACTCGGTTTTGGAAAAGGATTATATTAAAACATGGATAACAACAGTCACGTCACAACGACATACTCATAATTTTATAAAAATCGTATAATTAAGGTTATAATTAAAAAACATAATATGATCAAAATAAATTATAAAAATTGTGAAAGTATAAAAACAAAAAATAAAATAAAGTAGTAGTAACATCTTGGTATCTTAACAAAACAGCTCATACAAAAGACAAGCAAACAAGAATATTGGCAGGACCGCTTCCAAACCAAAATGAGGGGTGGGAGAGTGGAAGACTGGACGGACGTGGACTACCAGAAGGCGTTTCAACCACCACATGGTGTTGTGAAGGATGCTTAAGTGGCTCGGAAATGAGATGCTAGGAGAAATTGTTTTGGTTTTGTAAGGATTGTGGGGGTGAAGGACGTTAACTCTGTACTGAATGGGATGAATACGGTTACGATATATGAAGCAAAAGTAAATGTATCGTTAGTCAAATTTGATAAAAAAAAAAAAAAGCATAACAAGATTGTCCACAACTTTCATGGGGTGCAACAGTGCCATTTCGAGAAGGCGACTCCTCCACAGTGGATTTGGAGGGAGGACCCAACAATGAAGGAGAATATTCTGGCCAGACCTTTCCGATCGCAACTTCGAATATGGAATTCAAAGAAATAAGAAAGGATACTCTGAATCATGATTTTTTTGCCAAAATGGTTCTATAGTAGGATTTTTTTGTACATTTGGAGGGTGTCAGCAGTGGACCTGTGCATTTGGTGAAACCGCAAGACCATCTTGCGGTTTATGCTTAGGTGGAGCTGACTAGGAGTGAACTAGAGGGGAGGGTGGTGATTAGGAGGGAGGCTTTTGCTTAGTAGGAGAGAGGGATTAGAAACCGCAAGACCATCTTGCGGTTTAGGAATAAAGGCTGACACAATGAAGGGGATATATAGTAGATGTTTAGATAGGTTAAGGACCAGTTTTGTAACTTCACAACAAAACCGCAAGACCATCTTGCGGTTTCCTGACTTGTGCCTTTATTCCTAAACCGCAAGATTGTCTTGCGGTTTCTAATCCCTCTCTCCTACTAAGCAAAAGCCTCCCTCCTAATCACCCCCCCCCCTCTAGTTCACTCCTAGTCAGCTCCACCTAAGCATAAACCGCAAGATGGTCTTGCGGTTTCACCAAATGCACAAGTCCACTGCTCACACCCTCCAAATGTACAAAAAATCCTACTATAGCACCATTTTGGCAAAAAAAATCCTAAATCATAGAACTCTAATGAAATATACGATCAACCCAACATTTATCAAATATGAAAAGGTGTCAGAAGAGATGGTTCGATCGATCAATGAATCATTCAAATTCATTTTCACTAAAATCTTTTGAATTCACAGGTTCCATCATTCCCATCGCTTCTTACTTAATGGTTAGGTCTTAATTCTACAATGGATCTAATGAGAGAATTGCGGTCACCGGGATCCCGGAGCTTGAAAAGTTGTCGTCGAAAGAAGTGGTGGCGGATGATATGATAGCCATTTACCCTGACCATTACATGATGCGCTCGTTCATCGTCGAAGTAAAAGATGTGATGGGCTTAGAGGAGATGAGAACATTGCTGGACATTGGAGGATACATGGAGAATCAGATAAGTTATTTGGGTGGCTTAAAGTGTATGATTGTTTTCAAAGATAAGAGCTTTGCTCTACAGTTTATAGAAAAAGAAGCCAAAGCATGGACTAGTGTGATCAATGGGGCTATTCTATGGAAAGGAGAAGATCTGGTCAACGATCGACTGGTTTTTGTTGAATCCAGATAATTCTTATAGTTTTTGTTGGGTCTTGTCGGAGGATGGTAAAAGGGTTGAGGAAGAGGTGACGGTGTCTTGGACTGGGAACAAGTATAAGGTTTGGATTTTGGAGGAAACAAATCCGAGTTTAAAATCAGTTATCACTGATTTAACATCATCTCAGCAATCGTCACCTAACAGATCAGCGGGTTCCGTGGCGGATATCCCAAACGATTTGGAAGACAGAGAAATTATTGGGGAAGAGGTGAATGGTCCAGGTGATCATAGTCCGGTTACAACGCAGGCGGGCGGGAAGTTGGAGAGACGGGTAGAGGTAGACGAAGAGTTTATTTTGGAAAAAGATATACATGGGGGCAATCAACCACGTGAGAATAGCATGGAATGTGATTTAAATGTGGCTGGTGCAATTCTAGAGGAAGTTTTACATAATGGTGATGAGGTTGAAGTAATTAATGGGACACAACATAAGGGGGACGGGGGCGTCACCCGAATTGTCTACGGGTATCCACTACCAGCACGGTAACACCGCCGCTACCGACACTGGTAGTGGTCCCGTGGACCGTTTTACTGGTTGTATCTACCGTGCTGGTACCGGTTTTGTTATTTTATTTTTGAGTTTTATAAATGCAAATTTATTTGTTTTAACCGTGTGTTTTTAGTGTTGTTTTATTTTTACCGTTTGTTTTATAAATTTTTTTTAATTATTTTCTTTGTTTTAAAATCTAATTAAATAAAAAAACATAAATAAGAATATTTCATTAAAACATAATAATATTAAATATTAAAAAAACATTAAAATAAAGAAAAAATGTAAAGTTGGCGCAACAATCGCCATGCCTCAACATGATCGAAATCGTTGCCATATCGAGCCTCATACTCATAGTGAGTGAAGTCGATAGCCAACTCCTCATCGAGGTCTGGATCGTCCATCACTGTTTGCTCGTAGAGGGTGGTCCACCTCTCACACTTGATATTGAGATCGACCCACTTGAACTGGAGGTCTCGGAGGGTCTTGGTGGTGTTGGTGCCAAAGTGTTCGATGAAGTCGCTAAACACGCGAGCCCAAAACCCCTCCGGGGGTAAGCTGACCCTTCGTCCCTTGGGAGTTGTTGAATCTCCGGATCGTTTGAGGTGTCCTTGTGGCAAACCACAAGTGCCATCCCTTCCTCTTCGGTCCACGGGTTCATATTGGTGGGTGGGTGTTTGTTTATTTTACCATTTGTTTATGTGGATTTTAACC
Source organism: Ambrosia x helenae (assembly GCA_030844895.1). NCBI lineage: Eukaryota > Viridiplantae > Streptophyta > Magnoliopsida > Asterales > Asteraceae > Ambrosia > Ambrosia x helenae. The sequence continues at coordinate 20,257 of JAUTDX010000550.1, read as the reverse complement.
CCACGGTTTCTTCTATTTATATGCAAAAATTTTCAACGGTAAGAAAGTAAAATTAAAGGTCTGACCGTTTAGGTGATAAAAATTAAATTCGTTTGACGGTTTCCAAGAATTACTAATTAATTTTGCTGACCGTTTGGTGGGACGGTTGTAATAGTATGAATAAAAGTTTAAAACCGTGTGAAAATGTAAAAAAGATGTTTGGGTTTTAAATGAAAATAAATAAAAGAATCAGTGGAGTATTGCCTTCAAAAAGTGTTTCAGTGAAATAAATCAGTGAAATGATGTGGCAAAGCAGGATTGGTTAAAAATCAATGAAAGAAAACAAATAATGGAATTAAATTGGAGATCCCAACAGTAAATAAGACAACAGTAGGGAAAGTAAATGTGGGGCTCGTGTCACACCACGTCCAGGTCGGGGCACTTATAGTGACCAGTTAGCGCAAACTTAAAGCGAAAACGTAATCTCATTACATAACTTAAGTATTTATTTCAAGCCAAACTGACAAGAGTAAATCCAAAACTACACATAGCTTAACTATAACACAGTAAACAGCTACTATCTTCCAGCACTCAACTACTAATCCCCAGTCCTTAACTCTGTTAGAAGTTTAGTAATCAAGAAATTATAAAGTTAAAGAGGGTTGACTTCTGAAAGTCAAACCTAACAGAAAAAGGCGCCAAAACAGAAAGTCATGTATGTCGGTTATTATGTTAAGTCATGTCGGTTAGTTAAAACGGTTTAGTAACCGCTATTTGTAAGGGTATAAATACCCTCATGTATTGTCATTTCATTGTGTGGAATAGAATTTAATTGTGTGTGTATAATATCTTTTCTCCACCCTTTGTTCATATCTCACGAGTCCCTGCACATTCAGATTTGTGCATACTCAATGTTCATCTATATAATCCAAGTATAATATGCAAACAGGGCAGAAATCTCAACATGGTATCAGAGCGCCACGTTAAAAATCCTGGGAAGAAGATAAAGAAGATGAAGAACGAAACCTGTGTGGAAAAGAAACCGATCCCCTGTTTTGCAAAGATTAATCGGTACATCAATCAAAGGAGAATCGAACAACAGATAAGTATTTGTTCAATTCAGACTTGGATTTTACATCAATTATCAGAAGAATGCAGTCAAGAAAGGCCGTTACAGTTTAAAGAAAAAACAGAGAAGAAATGTTTTCGGCCAAGTTTCCGGTTAGAGAAGAAGACCGGAATTTCGATCAAGAACCCGTAACTTATTCGATATAGAGAAATCAGAAGATGTTTATTGTGTGGAGACAGAAGACGAGTGTATTGGGATCGCACCGTTAATCTCCAAAGTTAGTTTTGATCGTGAGGATCAACCGTTTGAAAGCCGTGAGGGCTATTATAGAAGAAAGAAAGGATTGTGATAATCCTCTTAACATCAATTTCTCAAAGTTTGATATCGGATCATTGTCAAAGTTTAGAAGATTAGAAGATTGGTTCAAGATCAATTAAGAAGAAAAAAAAGACAAGAAGGCTGCAATTAAGGATGAACATGAACAAAGTAAACAAGATTATTATTTCTTGATTAGGGGAGAGATTGTTAGAAGTTTAGTAATCAAGAAATTATAAAGTTAAAGAGGGTTGACTTCTGAAAGTCAAACCTAACAGAAAAAGGCGCCAAAACAGAAAGTCATGTATGTCGGTTATTATGTTAAGTCATGTCGGTTAGTTAAAACGGTTTAGTAACCGCTATTTGTAAGGGTATAAATACCCTCATGTATTGTCATTTCATTGTGTGGAATAGAATTTAATTGTGTGTGTATAATATCTTTTCTCCACCCTTTGTTCATATCTCACGAGTCCCTGCACATTCAGATTTGTGCATACTCAATGTTCATCTATATAATCCAAGTATAATATGCAAACAGGGCAGAAATCTCAACAAACTCCACAACCTGAGATACATGCTCGAGTAATAAAAATACGTCAGCACATAGCTGGTGAGCCACATAAACTGACTCAACAGTAAAACAACCACATAAACAATTTATTGATCAAGTATGAGCTCCCTGCATGTCACCATAATCATAATCCGGACTAAGCATTATATATTCACACATACAGCCTAGATACACCCCATGAGGCTGTAAGTGTATGTCCACGCATGGAATATATAATGATCATCATAATATATATAACACCCTGGATGCCACACCTATGGTTCGATGCATATACATGATCAATCACCACCAAAACAATTTTATGAACAAGTATCAGGTTTTGAAAATAGTTTAAGTAACTCACCTCTTTATTAGTCCTTTAGCAGTTGACAACACTAATACGCTCGGGTATTATATCAAGGTCCTGATACAATTATACAACCCTAGGTTAGGTAATGGTACTCCTAATTAATTATTATTACAGTTGGATATGGGTTAGCGCTACCTTATTTAAGCATGGATGATCGGCCCATGCCTAACTAAGGCTAGACTACCCCATACCCACCCCTAATAATAATTTTAATACCTAAAATAATAACACTAAGCTACTACTAATATTAACACTAATAAAAATAATAATGAACTAAACATAACTTAAATGAAAACATACCTCAAGACTCTCTACGGCTAGTTGGTGTAGAGTCTCCCATACTCGTGCTCCTACTCGTACTTTAAAAGTAACTATTACAACACCCAACGGGGTATCGCAGGCTCGGGATCCTCCTGAGTGTTCCCAAGAGAATTTAGTGTACTCCCTTTCATAAGTGAATACTCCTATTTATAAAGGAAGCTAGCTGCTCTCTTTTTTTCTTTCAGTCGATGTGGGACTCAATTGAGCTACCTGCTAGCTTGGTAGCTTTGAAGCCAATTCTATACTAACTAGTATGTACGTCAATTCCATATTACTAGAATCATATTTATTTGAATTCAAATAGTGCTAATGATATGACTGTCTTTTAAGCACTACACCATGATGACTAAACGTGATTTTGTCACACTAGTTAACTAATATGCAAGTCAATTCTATATCTACTAATATGCATTTTTTTTATTACTGTATAAGTTTTAATATTTATATATATAATAACTAATTCAGCTGGTTCACTTGTTTAATTCTTATAACTTCTAAACCATAACGTTTTATAAAAATACGAATATACTTATTGAGACGAGCTTATTTTTATCTATCTTTTGACCTAAGTTTCATTAAAAACAGAGTACGGTCAAATATAATATATTTTGTTAATATAACTAAACGGTCTCTTATAATACCAATGGCTCGACTAGATTCTTATATTTCAAATAATCATGCTATCTGACATTTGCTCGTCAACTAATACTAAACATACGAGTACCCATCTCGCACGTTATTACTTTGCTTTAACGATCATGGACCTGTTTCATTCACAAATAAATATGAACCAAGACATTTTATTTATATAACAAAAATAGGATGTTACAGCTCGAGAGTCAAATGAAGGAGAATACTAAAAATGGTGAAGTTTATTATTTTGGTTCAAGGAGGAGAGGGGAGCAAAAGATCAAGAAAAATGGTGAAGTTTGTTATTTTGGTTCAAGGGGTGGAGTGGAGCAAAAGATCGAGACTATTCCTAAAAAGTGGACTAGACGTAGGAGAAGCCCAGTTCAAGAAGGCCAAACATCTGTGAGGAATGGTAAGGAGAACAACCATACTAACGGGGAAGATAACACAAAAAAAATAAATACGGTATACCTAATTGGCGGTATCCTTGGAGAAATACATCTCAAGGTTTTCATAGGGTGCAAACATAGGGCGACTAAACGCTTATAGAGTGGAGAGATGCGCGATTTTTATGACATGGGGTAGGAATTTTTGTTGTAACAATAGTAACTATAGGGGATTTTGCGGGTGTTTTACATTGTGTTAGTGTCTTACTTATATAATGTAATGTATATTTTGGGTGTTGAATGAAAGTAATTTTCCGATAAAAAAAACATCTTGCTATCTTACTGTTTTAGTAAATGTATAATTATTATATTAAATATAATAATACATATTATTATTTAACGTTAGGAATTTAGAATACTCTATTTAGCAAAATTTCTATACATTATGGTGTTGTAATGTGTGCATAGGGGGTTTTTCAAAAAAATTTTGATTTTACAAGTTTCTATGCATCAAGTACATGTATCTTATACACTCTCTTCATTTTCTTTATCAATACACACTCACTCTTTCTTTCTTTCATACCCTCTCTGCACTCTCTCTCTCTCTATACAACAAACAAACACTCAATCTCCAACCTCTTCTTCACCTGCCACCTTTTATTATTTATTTAACAAAATGTTATCTATTACATTTATTTTTCTACTTTCTAGAAAAATATTTTTATAGCAGTAATCAAGAAAAATACTATTTCTCACCAGATCACTTTAGAAGTAACTATGTATCACCAAAACCAAAACGTGAGCACGCTAGTAAGACGCCACGTGTAAACCACACTTTTTGTTTTATTAAAAACGATTTATAAAAATACAAAACAAAAACCACTGAAGCCAGGGATCGAGCCGGCACAACACAACACACAAAACACCACCCAACCAACATCACTACAGAATCGTTTGTAACAAATACCAACAATATATATAAGCTTTTCAGAACTAAGGATTTACTATTCATGAGCACTAACAAATTAATATATAGAATAATTGTGGAATGTTTTATTTTCTTTACGGATTTGGTTCAAACAATTTCAATCTACATATACATATTTTAATGTCTAATCTACAAGTCTCATATATGAGGTAAAACAATATAAAAAAAATAATAAATATTTTAAGTTATTTGAACCGCCATCTCTTTTAATTTACCTTAGAAAAAAAAAAGATCCATCCCCTTTGTGTTGGGCATATTAAATGAGTTTGTGTTAATACCTTATGCTTTGTCTGTTGTACTTTTTTTAGGCTAGGTGATTTACCAAGTGAAACCGGCACAGCATGTTGGCATTAGCATTACACGTGTTCCTGTGTATCTCATCATAAGCTTTTAAGATTAAAATAAAATGCGGTAACCTCAAAACTTGCTAATTATGTAACATTCGAACAACAAAGTAAAGTTGCGTCGCGTTAAAGAAAAAAATTGAGTTATTATCGGTAGATGACTAGGAATATGAATCCCTCACTTGCTATAACATGCGCTAATACCATAAGCAATGAAACCGATATTGACTGCTTTCTCATCGCGCCCGTCATCGATTTTACGCCTTTGGCATTAACACATCGTCACGAGCGTGCGTGGTTCTACGATTTATGTCTTCATTCGGTGTTATTTTTCCTTTTTTTATTTATTTTACTTTTACGAGCTTTTTGGTGTTGGTGGTCACTGACGGTGATGTGGCATTGGTGCTACGTGACACGGTTTTACCCCCGCCGCAATGCGCGGGGGCTTAATACTAGTTGTATATGTATATTAATAAAATATGTATTATAAACAGAACTAGTGTTGTAGGTTCCTCGCGCTTCGCTACAAGGATATCTTTTTCGTTAAGGGTTCAGTTGACATTAGAGATAACATTAGGTAATTGTTCTTTGTACAAACTAATCTAAAAAAACTTATTTTAGGTCGTAGTTACCCGTGTGTTGTCACCGTTTAAAGTCCATATGTATCGAAACATAAATGCTTACAATACCGAATAATGTTTTATTGCTAATAGACTACATTTACAATTAATATTATACTTTCACGTTGAAAAAACTAACAAAGGCGAATACGACATTAGTACCGATGTTGAGACAGTACTAGTTCGTTTCTCCACGATAAAGAAAAATATCACAATAACTGGTATCAAACCTCTACTTACTAATATAATTCATTTTACAATGGATGTTATACTGTCACGTTGGGAAACTATAAAAACGAACACGGTATTAGTCTTGATATTAAGAAAGTATAGGCTCAGTTCTCCAAAATATGGAAAAATATCATTATGCCGGTACTGAACCAATACCGTACGAGTACCTGGTATCAAATATTCATCTCAAAAAACGAAAAAAATAGTACCTAGTACCAAATAAAATAAAAAGAGGTTTGCAAAAGAGGGGAATATTTTTAGATATTGGTGCAAGTTAGCAAAAAAAGATGGTGCATGTTAGCAACAAGGGTGGTGTACATTAGCTATTTGACACTATTAAAGTGTCATTATTTTAACAGTATATAATTTGTTCACATTTTTTTGAATTTCTGAATAAATTAATAAACAATAACAACAACCGTACCTAATACAAACCTATCGATAGACAAACTATTGGTAGGGTATGGGAGGATGAAATGTAGGCAAGCTTTAACTTTATCCCAAAGGATAAAAAGACTGTTTCTAATAAAATTCCCAGCTCCAAAACTACATCCAACCGAGCCTAGTGAAACATAAATAAGCACATAACTATTCGAAAAAACAATAAGAATACATAGAGTACTAAAAATATTCTTTCTTAAGTTACCAAACAATATATAGGTGAGTCATATAAAATGGACAACTAACATGTCATATAGACGTACAAACAAGCTAACGTGTAAAGGCCATTAATAAAGTGAAAAGCTAGGCTCCTGATGCAAGAGTCTAATACCCAATCATACCACCCTCCGAATAGTCCTTAAACCTAATCATACACCTCTACGAACACCTATCCTCGGCATGTCCTTAGAGAGGTGCAAGTATCTCAAATCCTTCCTGATCCGCTCATGTCCAGTCAGTTTCATTCTGCCTCTAATCCTCTTTTCCTTGATATTAAGAGTTTCCACGATTCTAACTATGGTCGTCATGCATCTCCTCCTTACATGCCCGAAACACACATAGATTTTGACCAGTTTTTTAAAATGTTTTTTATATTTTAAAAAACTGAAAAAATAAACAATGTATTTTGTTCAAGGTGTTCTTGCAATTGCAACACATAGTGTTTTGTTTAGATATCTTCCGGTGTTATATATGTTTGTGTTAAATGCAATTTGAGTCCTGTGGTTATATCCAATCTGACAACACATAGTGTTTTGTTTAGGTGTGGGTGGTTTTATGGCGGTAGAGAAGGAGGATGAGGAGGAAGGGTGGTGGAATGGATGGACGGTGACTGTGATTGAAGAAATCCGGCTGACGATGGACATGGTGGCTTATGGATTTAGTCTATGGTGGGGATGATTGATCGGAGAAGATAATAAGCATTTGGTAAAGGATGGTTTAGGTTTAATATTGCGGGACAGTTTTACCCCATCCAAAATATTCGTCAAAAAAGTTCCAAAACAACACTAAAAATTTACAATACAAAGTATCATTCATAACTGAAATTACAAGTAAACGGCTACGTCTTTATTCTTGCTACATTTTTTCCTCCATTTGATTTTCATGTATAATATAATTAAAAAATTCCCGTTTATATGCGGCTTTCAGAAGAACTTCAAAACAACTTCTCTCCAAGTTCAGGGATGTCTTTATTCTGCAATGAAGTTTTGAGTCAATGAAAACACAAACGAATGTTGTCTAGGTGTTGCAGCAAATACCCTCATGTAGAATACACGCCAATACTTTGGTTTTAATATGGATTGGTCTATTTGAATTGTGTCTCTTAATCAGGCCAAATTGATATAATTAAGTTTTAAGCTAAAAGAGATGGGGTCAAACGGGTCCAATTAACATTTTACCTAAAACAGAACACGTCAAATGGGTTGAAAATTGCCTAAAGATTCCCCAATAATACAATTGCCTGAATCATTTTTCTCCTTTGTAAGAAGCTCCTAAATCACTATTTAAGGAATTAGATTATTGTGGTAACTATATTATGATAACTAACACACTAAATGTAACATAAGTTAAATGAAAATGAAAAATAGCTTCAAAATTATGTTTTTCAACTTGTATTTACCTTACATGAGCAGTTCTCGGTAGGATATGCTTGAAAATATTGTAGAAACAGGTTCTTAGCATCATCATCCTCCCATCTTAAATTGTTCCACCACTTGATATCACCTCTAATCTCTTTCAAACCAAAAAAACTAGAGACTGATAGAGGAAGTTCCTTCAAGTCAGGACAACAACAAACTTCAATCCGCTGCAATGCAGGACAAACTGATTCACCATCACAGATTGACTTCAAACTGACCATATTGTTCATCTCTAAGACCCTCAAATTAGGCACCATTTCTTGATGCTCCCCCGAACGGATGATACAAGACATGTTTTTACAACTGCTTACTTTAACTTCTTCAAGACTTTTAACATGACGAAGCATTGCATAAGATATGGCTCCTTTTAACATTGGACACTCTAAAACTTGAATTGTTTTCAGCTTTCTGAGGAATACGCCTCTCGGAATAATTCCCTCAACAATAGTCTCTAAATTTTGCAAATGATCAAGAACCAAGTGTTGTAGATTAGGAAACATTTCCCGGGAACTTCTTTCAATGCTTATTAAACATGTTATATCATTGCAATATGATATTGTGAGTGATACCAATGTTGATAGGCTAAGCAAGTGTCTCTGAGTCATGCCAACACACGTTAACACATCTAGAAAACTTGTGTTATGTAGAAGATCTTGAAGGTCTTCTTGCCAAAGATCAACTCCTCTGAGAACCAATCGTTTTTTATTGTGTTTGGCAACATGATGGTTTGGGTCATGGCTCCATAGTCTAATCTGGATATCAAATCTTATTAATTTCTTGAGCCAAGTAGATGCATATTCAAGACACTTAACTGAGTCCAGTCTTATTTGAAGGGTCAATAGGTGTTCCAGTGATAATAACTCATCAAATGTTGCTCCTTGATCAGCGCCCGTCTTTTGGTTCCAGTTATAAGAACTAGAAGACATATATAGAGTCTCGAGACTTGATAACCCTGATATGCTTCCAGCTTCTATCTTATTCAAAAAGGGTGTGCATGACAAGTCTAATTCTCTTAAACTATGTAAACTTCCAAACCCTTTAGGAAGAGCCTTAATGTGGGTTCTAGAAAGATCAATAACTAAGAGTTTACAAAGCGATTTAAGAGAAGGTAGCTTTTCAATAGGACAGTTTCTAAGAAAGAGAGAACGCAGTTCACACAAGCAAAGAAAAGATTGTGGTAAAGAAGTAATTCGAGTTTCGCTTAAATTTAGTACCCTTAAAGAGACAAGATTGTAAAAGAACTTCTCTGGAATTTCCTGTATAGGATTGCCTTGGAGAAAAAGAACAGTCAGCTGGGAATATACAGAAAATTCTGGCAACCTTTTCATCCTGCAATGCATGAAAGAAACTCTTTTGGAAGACTCGTTTGGCATCTGATGGAATGGAAGGTTGGACTGGGTGTAAAACCCATACGACGATTCTTGACCCCATGACAAAAGGATGGCTAAGTCACGAAAAATGTCATGCATCTTCACAGTTCCTTTTGAATCTTGATCCAGTAGGCAGGAGTCCTTCAAGTGCTCAACCAAAGCAAGCCCGTAATTGTATGCTTCCTCTACACTTTGGGTCTCATTGATTAAACCATCAGATACCCAACACTGGATTAGTTCACCAACATCTATGGAATAGCTTGTTGGGTATAAAGAACAAAACAAAAAGCATTGCTTAAGAGTCTTACTCGGTAAGAAATGATAACTTGTTGCTAGAGTCCCAAATATCTCTTTCTCGATGTTCTTAAACAAAGGTGATGAACAACGCCACCTAAGATGCATGTTTCGCCACAATTCGATTTGTGGTCTATCCCTCATTGTGTTTCCAAGAGCCTTGATTGCCAAGGGTAACCCATTGCAACTTGCAACAATTTTCCTTGCTGGAGATTTTATACCATTTAATTGAAGTACAGGCCCAACACTGTGAGCGAAAAGATTCCAAGCGTCTTCTTCACTCATTTGATATAACTGAAAAGAAACATGAACGTCCATGTGCCTGCACACATCAAGCGATCGAGTAGTTAAAAGGATCTTACAGCCAAGATCCTTTGACGGAATACCCACATTATCAAGATCAATCTTTTCCCAGACATCATCGAGAATTAGGAGGATCTTCCTTCTCAACTTCAGTCTTCGAAGAATTCTGCTAGCTATACTGTGAGTGGGGTCATCTGGTTCTACCTTTAGATGAATTCTCTTGGCAATCTGAGATTGAATTGCGCTCAAATCCAATGATCTGGAAACTTGTACCCAGATGACAATATCAAAAGAATTTGGAGAGGAAAAACACAGCTCATTGCTCAAGTTCTTGACCAAAGTTGTCTTCCCTATGCCACCCATTCCCCATACAGCAATTCTTCCGATATCATCCTTATTTAGGATTTCCATAAGCTGCTTCATACTCGAAGCTGCCCCCTGTCCCACAAGAGACGCCACTGCCATTTCTTGCACTGCTATTATTGGGGAGCTACTTTCAATGGCAACAGTTTCAAAATAAGTAGAATTCAACTCCTTCACCAGATCGAGTTTCTTTGATACTCTCCAGTGCTGGCGGCACCGGTGCATCATCTTGTCAGGCATCTCTAGCAGTAGCCTTACATCATCTTCTGCTTGAGAAACCTTCATCAACCAATCATTCACTTCCGCTTTTAAAGTCTTTTCTTCCATTTTGGCTAAAGTGACATCTTCTTCAATTGCCATCTTTTTCCTCGTGAGGTCGCCAAATTGTTCCCGTAGCTCAAGAACATTCTTTCCGTATTCGGAAAGAGTCTTAATTCTTGACCAGGTAAACTTTAACATTGTCTTGGCCCCATCAATGACAAAAGAAACTATAGCATCCATAGTGAGAAATGATGGTTGGATGACAAGCAACATAACTTTGTGCGTGGTTATATACACACACTTTAGCAAAAGAAAACAAGAACGATTACGCAAGGCATAATTGTTCGGTATCAATAAGTTAAAATAAGCAGACATCCTTCCAATGCTATGCTTTTTGTTCCGACTCTAAATAAACAAAAATATATTGTCCTAACATCATTAGAAAACGTAGAACAACATTTGGAAATCACCTTGTTCTTGTTAGAATCAGATTCATTAGAAAATGAATAATATTATATATTTAATAAAACGAAATTTGTGTATTCCAGGAAATTACCAACAAGAAACATTAACCTTACATATCATGAATTTTACCGTTAAACAACAATTTATATAGAAATCGTAAACCTTATTCTTATTCTAGCTGTTACCTAGAATTAAATTCATCTCGATTAAAAACGAACGAATCTAGGGATTGAAATCAGTCGATTGTAGCGGTGGAATTAACGAATGAATAATGTATGTAAGAAAGAAAATGTTACCGTTATTTGTTGAATTGTTTGACTGAAACGGCGTGGATATCAAGCAGCGCGCCATTAATTTTAGAGCAAAAATAGTTTTTTGTGACTTATATAATTAAGACCAACTCTTATGGTGTTTGTTTGACTGAAACATATAAGTCACAAAAAACTATTTTTGCTCTAAAATTGATGGCGTGGATATCAGTCGATTGAATTGTTTGACTGAAACATGGTGTAATGGTTTGTTTTTTCTCTTTGGTGTTTGTTTTCTCCAGCTTCTTGCTGGCTCTTTATATGCAGTTATAAAGTGTTTGCCGTTCAAAAAAAAAGACCAACTCTTATGGTCTAACGCCCATGCATGCGGTGTGAAAGGGCGTAGCACACCGCTTGGTGTTAAAGACGGTGAATTGGCTTGATGAGGCGTTGGTCGACCCACGGCGTTTAGGTGAAGAATTTTGGTGGGGCCCTCATTAAACAACTATACCACCTAGGGCTGCAAACGAACTGAACTTCTAGCGAACAGTTCATGAATAGTTCTGCGAGAAATTCGTTTGTGTTCGTTCGTTTAATAAATGAACGAAGATGAACAGATGCCACGTTCGTTCGTTTATGTTCATGAACGTTTTATAACGTGTTCGTTTATTTTCGTTTGTGTTCGATACTTTAATAAGGTTTTAATTTTTATAATTTGTCTTGATATTCTTTTATTTTTATTTATTTTACCCAAATAAGTAAATAAACAATTTATATGAGGTAAATATATGTATGTGAATTCGATTTTGTAAGAAAGTTAATATATGTCCGCTTGTGTTTGTTTTCGTTCATGAACACTTTTTTGTGTTCATTTATGTTCATTAATGTCTGTTTGTGTTCGTGTGCATTCATGAACAAAATTAACAAACGCGTCAATTCCGTGATTATCCCTTTCTTAAATCTAATTTTTACGCAAGCGGTCTATTCGTTAATCAAAAAAATGTTAGATGTATGTTTAATTAGGGGTTATGTATGAGATGAAGTGAAAACTAGTGAAACCATAAGGCAACTTTTAGTATGAGGTAATGAAAGAATGAATGAAACAAGTCATTCAAAGAGAATGAAAATAGGATAAGTCTTATGAGTGTGGGGTAATGCCCCCGGTCATCTTAGCTAGGTGGCACCCCCACCACCCTAAGGGAGCTATAAAAGCCCCTCACCAAGCCCTTAACTAGGGGTGTAAACGAGCCGAGCCGAGCCCGAGCCTGACTGGGCTCGGCTCGGGCTCGTTAAGGTTTTGTGAAGCTCGAGCTCGAGCTCGGCTCGCTAGCAAAATCCAAAGCTCGAGCTCGGCTCGGCTCGGCTCGAGGTGATTTGAGAATCTCAAACGAGCTCAAAAGCTCGGCTCGAGCTCGCAAAAGCTCGGCTATAACTTAGGCTCGCGAGCCCAATTGTTAAGGCTATAACTTAGGCTCGGCTGTAACTTAGGCTCGGGCTCGGGTTCGGGCTCTAGCTCGTTAAGGCTCGATTAGGCTCGTGAGCCCAATCGAGCTTTGTATCTAGGGCTCGAGCTCGGGCTCGATAACTAAACGAGCCATATTTCAGGCTCGGGCTCGGGCTCGGGCTCGTTAAGGCTCGGCTCGTTCGAGCTTTTTACCGAGCCGATCCCGAGCCGATCTCGAGCGCTAGGTGTCATTTACACCCCTACCCTTAACGGGCGTTAAATTGAATTTTAGTGGGTCCCATGCATTTATTGACCTTTTGGACAACGGTTTAAAAAAACAAAATTTAAAACCACATACACACGCACACACGTATTTCTTTCACGCAACTCACTAGATCACTCCAATTTTTTCAGTCCTAAATATTTTTTTTCCTTAAACTTTCAGATGGCAAGATGTTGGACCGAAAAAGAAGATATCGCATTGACTATGAGTTAGGTGGCTCTCGTTGAGCAAACGGTGGGGTTAAAGCATCTTTGACGTTTTGGAACTTTGTTTTTATACAATTTCGTCAACATGTATGTCAAAAACACCGTATAATTCATAAGCTTCATTAAAGGTTATGTTTAATGCGGCTAAGGTCTATAAGATTTGAGGCACTCTTCAACCATGCAATGAACAAGGAGAAGGTAATGCACGATGAGACGATTAACACGACCTATTAAAAGTACCAACGACTCCACAACCGGCAATTTGGTCACATTTCGTCTTGGCGAATATTGAGAAGCTATGTCGGGTGGAATAAGAATGTTTAGCCTGTTTTAATTATGTTTTTTTTATGTTAATCATGTATTTTTTTTTTGGTTATGTAATTATTATTTAAATTATGTGTTTTTTTAATCATGTAATTTTTATTTTAACCATGTAATTTTATTTAATTATGTAATTTTTAGTTTAGTTTATATCTAAAAATTAGAAATAGATTCAGATTAAATTAAAAATCATGATTGGAAAACGATGATTTTGTTTTACAAAAACTTAGTTAAATGAGAGACTTTTAAGCCTCTCACTGTCTACATGGCGCAAGGTGGACGCTTTAAAGTCAACCACACCCCCCAAGCCTAACGAGTGTAGTGAAGAAAAAAAGTGAGTGAAAGTGGTGTGGTGATGTGTCAATGAGATGACAGACTAGATTGTAGTAAGTTTATGACGTGGCAGTAAAAAAATGAAACCGTAACAAATAGCCTAAGAGTACTGAGAATTTAAAATGTACAGATAAATATTTATATTTTGTTATAAAGGTAATATATAAGCAAGGCCGTCCCTGAAAATTCGTGTACCCTATCCAAACCGTTAAAAAATAGGCCCCTTAGGCCTATGTTTAAGTGTTAAATGAGTTATATAAAAAATACATACATATATGTAGGAATCCTTTTTTAAAAATTATGCCCTCAAAATTTATGGACCCTATCCGGTTGGCCTCCTCGGACCTCCCCAAAGACGCTTCTGTAAGACACTTATATAACCGTTTACTCGTTTAGCACACTTTAGTATATCTTTGCTTTCAATCGATGGTCAATTAGAACATGAAAGCATCCCAAATTACATGCTTTTCGATTAGAGTGTGAAATTTAAAAAAAAAAATGCATCACTTGGAAACTTGGCGCAACATAAGGGATGGATAACGCTTTCACATTTTAGACCCATCAACACGTGTTATGGTGTGAAATGTGAAATTTGATGGTGAGTTGAGATGTCTCTAAATGATTAGTTTACATACTAATTAATTAATATTTAAAAAAAAAAAACCACAAACCGTTCACAGCCTATACTGGTGTTAGCCCCCAAGTTGCCAGCTTAATTAGATACATCCCATGTAGGCTTCTTGAACCCTTTTTGCATAATATCGAAATCGTATTAATTTATTTTTTCCTTCAAATTTAGCTCAACTTAATTGATGTATTCATCATGACAGATCGGTGTGAACTTTACATATTCCAATCATAATATGTTTTTTTTTTAACGGCCAACAAATTGGAATCACTCACGGAACACTGGAGTATCATCGTGTCACCAGTGTTGCCACGCGATCATATTACACCACCAAGTCACCAATTCAGGAGGAAACTCATAATTATGAGAAAACCCCCTTTGTGAGATTCGAACCCAGGACCTTATGGCCCTTAAGTCTTATCTCACCACCAAGATACCACTAAACTATAATGCCTTGGGTCCAATCATAATATGTAATCCAACCTAGTATATTTAAATAAATCTAAAATTAATAATGTAAGTTTCACTTTATGTCTAGTTGAAATCATAAAATCGACCTCGTTTTTTGATTCGTCATAGAACTAGATTAAAAAGTATGGATTGGAAAATATGGTGTACTTATCCGCTGGATTTGATGTAACCCGTCTGGTTTACCCTTGGGTCCTTGCTTTAAGGACCGCTTGTGGCATTTTTTAATGAAATTTAGTTTAAAAAAAAAGTTTCACTTTATGTCAAACTAGTAAATTACGCGCCGCGCTAAGCGCGGCGTAGAAATATAACCGGCGCCGATTCGTGAAAAGCTACAGATTTTTCCGACGAACAGCGAAGTTACACCAACGGTATTGGGAGGGTCTGCTAATCGGATAACACAACGTAAAGAGTCGTATTGTTCCGTCAGTACGCTGGTGCGCGTTGCACCGAGCAAAGCGCCTAAGAATATTACACTGCATTTGCTTTAAGGAATTGAGGCCAAGGGTCCGAATGTTATCTAGCTTTATTTAGAGTGAAATGAACTGGTCATGTGCCTATGTAATACAAATTGGAAACCGCCTAGAAAAGGTATATGGAAATAGCCCATAAAAACCACACAAACCGCCCATAAAAAGTCTAGACCAATAGAAGAATGTTGGCTTTTCCGTAATTAGTATGAAATGGCACTCTTGTAATTACATGGTTTTTTATTTTGTTTTTACTGTTCCGAACGTCGCTATCAGTCGATCATAATTGTTATATATATAATTACATGCATATAACATATTCAATCCAATTTAATTCAGCAAATCACGAAATTAACTATTCGACATGAGTTATTTTTCCATTCATATACAATGATGTAATTTAACTCGTTAATTATTCATGGCAACTTAAACCAACTTGCAAACACAAACATAAAATCCAACTTCTATCATTATTCCTAGGGATGAGCTCGGGACGGTATCGGTACCAACCGATACCGATACCGAAAACACCGATACCGAAATCTTACAAAACCCAATACCGATACCGATACCGAAAACATACGGTACGGTACGGTATCGGTTCGGTATCGGTACGGTACCGGTATGGTATCGGTATTTTACCTTAAAATACCGATACCATACCGATCCCGTACCGATACCGAAAATACCGAAACCGAAAACCTCTAAATGTGAATACCGATACCGAACACCCTCGGTTCAGTACGGGATCGATACGGTATCGGTTCGGGATCGGTATCGGTTCGATATTCGGTGGTGTATGCTCATCCCTAATTATTCCTAATCAATCAAATAGGAACTTAGTTTTTATTAATGAATGAATAAAACCTTGGGCTTTTATTTACAAAAGTGGTCCTTGGGCTGGACCTTATATTTTGTGTCTTGAAAGGAACTTTAAAAGTGAATACTATGAAAAGACATAGGATAGAAGTATGGAACTGCACGTTTCCGAACGATTTTTATTTAAACTTATAAAAAGTTAAGATATTTAAAATGTGTCTTTGTTCCGTCATGAAAATTGATATTTTGGAATTAATTTCTGAAGTAAATTTTGTTCACATTCATAAAAAGAATGAAAAATGTTATTTATTTAGGCTATGTGGTATGAGATAACGCCCCCAGCCTCCTGAGCTGGGGTCTGAGTGGCGCAACCCCCCCCCCCCCTCCCCCCTTCCGCCAAAACAGGGGCGTTATCAAAGCCCTCGCCAAGTCTTTAACGGGAGCAAGAAGGGGAAAATGGGGTTTAAACAAATCGAGTACATGTTAATTGTCTAATACACCTTTTTTTTATTCATGTCATATTAAATTTTTGGATCAGTATCTAGTTTGACCCCCACAAACAAAACCCATTATAACGCCCCTACATCATGCTCTTCAACATCCATAGCATTTAAGGCCCGCTAGAACATTCCTCTACTGATTGATAGTCAACACACACATATTAAAGTGTCATTTTCCTAGTTGGAAGAGGCGTTACATCAACCGAAAATAGAATAACACATGTTCGCTTTTCAACTTAAATTATTTCTATGGTAAATAACTTGAAAGCTAAATCATCACCAAACATCATACTCTTTTTTATTCTCTTTATGTGACATATACATCCCAATTAAATTAAATAATAAATATTATAAACCAATATTCTGTTACATTCACTTCTCTATTTGAGAATGCATTTAGATGTCTTAAACTTTAATCATAATACCATTTTTACTCTTTATTTCGTTATGGCTAAGGTTTTCTTGTCGCTTAGTTTCTGTCCAACTCTTGTTTTCAATTTGAAATACATACATATAATATTAATATATATATATATATAGAGAGAGAGAGAGAGAGAAAGAGAGAGAGAGAGAGTCAGAGAGAGAGAATACTAAAGCTTAAGCAAGGTAAAGGTTAGGTGCAAGATAGGAAACTCTCAACAACATTGAACATAAGGCATAAGGCTTACCCCTCCTATAGCATATCTCCACAACACTTTGCACCCTATCTTCACTACCCAAACACACATTTATACTACATATATATCACCAAAAACTCCAACCAACCCTTAGCCCAAACCGAACCAAAAGGCGTTCATTTTGAACCTTGTGAAGCTCAGGGGGGCTCAGCTTCTTGTTTTCGACGGTTTGATCACAATGCAGTTACATATATCTCCAAGTTTACGACATGTTACAGTGATGACGGGGAAGGGTGTAAGGGAGTTCATAAAAGTTAAGATTGGGTCTAGAAAATTGTCTTACAAGACACTTTTCTATTCACTCTTGTTATTCACTTTCCTAATGCGATTCATCTATGTTTTAAGCTCGGTTGACATCATTGATGATCAAACCAAATGTTCCACACTCGGTACATATTTCCCTTTTCTAATACGAACCACATTTTCTTGGTTTCTATTTTCCAAACCGTTAAGCACACGCTTAGCCCTTGGTTCGTTAATGTCTTGCAGGTTGCTTGGGGAAGAAGTTATCGCCCGGTGTGTTAAGGGGAAGAAACCTTCAATCAGCTTCAACTGTAAGATGCTATCATGCTAACACCTCCATGTTCTAAAAGTTTAGGGACTAAAATGTTCATTTGGTTTCTGTAAGGTACCGCAAGTAATATATCAAATCTTGGAGGAGTCATCCGGCCGAGATGAGATAATTGGAGGGCCTGATATCCCTCAAACTTTAGAAGAATTTGTTGATAGTATAAAAGGCAGCAATAGACCAGATGCAAAGACCTTTGCCATCAAGCTCAAAAACATGGTATACTCTAACAAACGGTCGGGTCAGTTTAGATAACGGGTCAAAATAGGTTCATGAGAAAAGGGTTCAGGTTAAAACAAGTCGCTTTAAAAAAGTATCATATTGGGCCTAGAAGTGGTCCAATGAAGCCCAGAAGGTTTCGTTAACCACTTAACCGCGGAACATCAAGTTGGTCCTAAATAGTTTCCTTGGGCCCGGTCGTAGGCCCGTTAAGCTAGATTAAGTGGTATTAAATCTTTCTTTCTTTCTTCTAACAAACATGTTTTATTTTCTTTTCTTAGATAACACTTCTTGAACAAAGGACTAGAACAGCTAAAATCCAAGAGTACCTCTACCGCCACGTGGCGTCGAGTAGCATACCGAAAAACCTCCACTGCCTAGCCCTCCGGCTAGCCCACGAGCACGCAACCAATGCTGCCGCACGCCTCCAACTCCCAGTGCCTGAGCTTGTCCCGACCCTCGTTAACAACTCCTACTACCACTTTGTTCTTGCATCAGATAACATCCTTGCAGCATCAGTTGTAGCAACATCTCTAGTTTACAACTCGTTAAGACCCGAAATGGTGGTTATTCATATCATCACTGATAGAAAAACTTACTCTCCAATGCAAGCATGGTTCTCTTTACACCGGTTAGCACCTGCAGTGATTGAGGTCAAGGCGTTGCATCATTTTTGATTGGTTTGCAAAGGGAAAGGTCCCGGTTTTGGAGGCTATGGAGAAGGATCAAAAGGCTCGGGCTCAGTTTAGAGGCGGGTCATCAGCTATTGTGGCTAATAACACCGAGAAACCACATGTCATTGCTTCTAAGTTGCAAGCTATGAGTCCTAAGTACAACTCGCTTATGAACCATGTTCGAATTTATCTGCCACAGGTTAGTCAAATAACTGCCCATTCAAACTACTTCATATTTCGTATTTACTCATTTCGTCAAATACAACCTTACACTGCAAACTCTCTTATCAGATGTTTCCAAGTCTTAACAAGGTCGTGTTCCTAGACGACGACCTTGTGGTTCAATCTGATTTGTCACCTCTATGGGAGATCGACATGAATGGAAAAGTGAATGGAGCTGTGGAAACGTGTAGAGGGACCGATAAATTTGTAATGTCAAAGCGGTTCAAGAGCTACCTAAACTTTTCTCACCCATTAATATCAAAGAACTTTGATCCAAATGAATGTGCTTGGGCCTATGGCATGAACATATTTGATCTTGAAGCCTGGAGAAAGACTAACATAAGTGAGAATTACCATTTCTGGCTTGAAGAGGTCAGTGATTTAACATGAAAACACACAGTAACACGCTACACAAAACACACACAATATTTTTGACTATCTGTTTATTCTGATGCAGAACTTGAAATCAGATCTGAGTTTGTGGCAGCTAGGAACTTTGCCTCCTGGTTTGATAGCATTTCACGGTAATGTGCATGTTATCGACCCGTTTTGGCATATGTTGGGGCTTGGGTACCAGGAGAATACAAGTGCAGCGGATGTTGAACGAGCTGCAGTGTTCTTTTAACGGTCGAGCAAAACCGTGGTTAGATATAGCGTTTCCGGAGCTCAAGAAACTATGGACAAAGTATGTCAATTACTCAAATAAGTTTATCAAGTCATGCCACATTACAGCAGCTTAGAAAGGATACAACAATCACAGTATCACACTGCATTTTTTTTTTTTTTGGTATATTGCCATATGTATATCATTTATCCATAAGGTTTTGTACGTTTTGTATATCCATAAAATTCTTTGACGGACTGTCTGTCATTCTTGAATTCTTTATGACAACACGGAAATAACAGGTTTTTAGTTGTCATATCGAACTCAATAAACAGGTCACATTCAGGTTGACATGTTTAACCAATTTAATTAAACAGTATAACCCATTTAAACACGCTCAAAACATCATTACAACCCGTTTGACTTGTTAAATAAATGGGTTAGAAGAATGGTGTTCGAGTAACATGATTGTTAAATTTGTCGGGTTAGGATAGATGACTTTGATACAAATATATGGGTCGTGTATGGATTCATCAATTCAATCTGCCAACCTGACACAAGTGCTACCCCCCCCCCCCCCCCAGTGGAACTCAAAACACTATCTACAGTTTCTCCAATATTATTCGATGAATAAAG
>JAUTDX010005389.1:0-38853 GCA_030844895.1 Ambrosia x helenae | reverse complement strand
GTTGAACTTTTGTTTGGAAAAGTGGTTTATACAAGGCGTATCACGATATACACGGCTCGTACTGGCAACATGCTAGTGTACAGAGAATGGAGATGGTGCTTTTATATTATTATATATCGAAAATGCAACACTGTTAGAAAGCTGAGATCTTTCGGGACTTTAAAAGAGCTTGAGGTCTTGTTTGATAAATCCTAGTTTGATTCTTTTAATTTAAAAGAGTTTACAATCTTTTTTGTTTCAAACCATATGTCAATTGTTTGTCAACTTTGTATTTTTATTTGTTTGAACCGTCTTATTAGATGAAAGTCACGTATTTGCTTAAGCTAGCGAGCCTAATCAAACCTGATGTATTTAATAAGCCGACCTCAAGTAGCTGATGAGTGGCACCTTTGCACGTTTGATAAAATCGCCATCATCCATTTGAGGTTTTAATCTTTTAAAATGGTTCACTTGCAAGTTATTAGACACCAAAAAGAATCCTCTCACTTGCAAGTTGGTATTTTAAAACCCAGATCCACAAAGTGAGAAAACCATATACAGGTTACTTTCACAGTTTCACATGGGGAAGAATGAAACTAAGAGAACGGAACAAGGTACTCTCTTAACATGAATCGCGAAAAGCAATTAAACGGCCCCAACTAACCAAAAAGAAAAACACTTTGTTACCTCTCGTTAATAATAATTATAATAAAAAATCACCAACCAATAGTTTTGATCACAGCACGGTCCGCTTAATCACGGACACATGAAAAGCCGTTAAATGTATTACTACTACAACACTCAGTAGTGCATTCCAAATCTTTCACCTGTCAGAACCACTCGAGCACAGACTTTAGGCTTGGTGAGTGAGATCTCTGTGAGTATAGACAACCCCGTTATCATTATCCACCACTTGTCCACTTCCTCTGGCAATCCTGAAATCAAAAAAAAATATTACATCGTTAAATACGTCAAAAGTGAGAACAGTAGAGTGGATGTTAACGTATTTCAAACAATAACATACCAGCGTGTTGTAAGCAATCCTTCTACGCCTACTGGGCCACGAGCATGGATTCTGCTTGTGCTTATACCAACCTGTTAAGTGCTCCAACAATTACCATGTATTATCGACTAGCGTGAAAAAACTGATTGATTAGCAATAAGTTATTCTAAAAGATAAAATGCAAGTATTTACCTCTGCACGCACCAAGACAAAGCGAAATCCATCACTAAATCTGGTGCTTGCATTGTGAAACACAGCAGCACTGCAAATGAAAACAGCCACTAAAAATATAAATATTCAAATTCCAACAAAATATGAAAACACAGCAGCACTGCAAATGAACCTGTCAACTTGACGCAGAAAGATGTCTGCAATTTCACGGTCTTGGGTAACAATACAATCAGTATGTGCACTGCAAGTTTCAACAATTATAGAAGAGCTCTATAAGCACCATGTAAAGAAAATAATAGAAAAAGAAAGAGTTAGAGAAGATACTTTACCTTCCATGCTTGTGTATATGATCAATTGCGGCATGAACATCATCCACAATTTCAATGGTGCAAGTCATTGAACTATACTCAT
Organism: Ambrosia x helenae; assembly: GCA_030844895.1. Lineage (NCBI taxonomy): Eukaryota > Viridiplantae > Streptophyta > Magnoliopsida > Asterales > Asteraceae > Ambrosia > Ambrosia x helenae. The sequence goes on along the minus strand of JAUTDX010005389.1, from coordinate 37,289 downwards.
GATGAAATGAAGGTGCTGCTGGAAGATTAAGCATGGAGCTTGCCCTAGGACCACCATTAATGCTGACACCTGAAACAAAACACATTCATATGAAATACCTTTGAACGTGTGTTTCTGTACGGTTATAAAATTTCATACCTTTAGTTTGAAGTTCAATAAGAAGCTCATTAACACCACCATTCTCCATCAGATCCTTATGAACAAGAAGTGTTTCCTGGTTGTAAACATAGAGGTACGTTCATGTTCATGTTCATATTACATTATATTATTACAAGTGGGATGTTAAGATTTTCAGAAAAGAAAAATACCATAGCATTACAGGCTGCAGGGTAGTCTGTTTTTGCATCCAACACTATATTCTTTGCCATTCCATATCAGCAGACTTGTCAACAAAAACATGACAAATACCATCTGGAACATGTTTAAAAAACAAGATGTGCTACATTATCCTGCCTTTTTCACACCATAAAATTATGAGCATCGACTGTTTCATCTTACCAGCATGACCTAGAACAGGTATTTTTGTCAAAGACTTGATTTGAGAGACAAGTTTATTGCTTCCTCTTGGAATTACAAGATCGATGACATCATCAAGCTGCAAAGTATATAAAGTTGCATTATATTATTACCAAATACTTAATTTAGAGTAAGGGAGGACGTTTATATTATACATCCACTTTCATATACAACCAACCTTAAGCAACTCAGGAATTTCATCTCTAGAAGTCACAAGTCCAATTAGTCCTTCACCAACACTTTCTGGTATGGCCGAAGTAATAATCTAATGTGTTCAGGAAAAAAGAGCAAAATTAGAGAAAAGCGACTAAATATATACTGAGTAACTGGATAAAGAAAAATGACCTTGTGCAAGATTGCATTGGACCGCCTTGCTTCCTTTCCGCCTTTCAATAAGAGAACCATTCCCAGTTCGTATGGCCAATGATGCTATCTGTTCACATTGTAAACAGATCCAGGATTTGCTTTAAAAATGAGGAGACACGTATTTAGATATTATCACACAACTTAGATAAGCCACGTATATACCTGAACTAGTGCCTCTGGCCGAGACTCAAAGATAACAAGAAGAACACCCAAAGGAGATGATGTCTTATCTAAGATCAATCCATCAGACAACTGGTTGCAACAGCAGTTAATAGGAAACAGAATGAACAAACATAAATAAAAAAAATATAATACAATATGCTCTTATTTTTCATAAAATAAAATTCAGCAAAAACTTTTGTATCAAAATCAAAATGCTAATTCCTTACCTCTGTTCTCTTTAATACTTGTCCAATTGTTCCTCCATATTTGCAAGCACACGTATGGCTTTTGCAAGGCTAGATATCTATAAAATATGATGTGTGCATTTTATAAAATAAATTTGAAAAAACAGAAAAGAAAGTCGATGAGAAGCAATATGACTTGCCTTCCCAGGCTTGAGAGCCAAACGAGAGACTAATGATGTTTCATATCCAGCATCTTTGGCATTAATCACATCAGCTTCATTTTCATGCAGAATTACCTTTTCATTTGCTTCCAAGGCATCAGCTATATCCAGTAAAATCTTACTTCTGCCTTTCACAGGCATGGCCTGCATTCATTTAAATGTATCAGTAAGTCATCAAAATGCATTAAGTAAAATATGATGACAATACCTGAAGGCGCCTAGAACTTTCTCTAGCAGCTCCTGCCATGTCACGTGCATTTAACTCTCCATTTGAGACCCATGTGTGAGCATCCTCATGAAACAGTGTACCAATGCGTTGTCCTTGGAGAACTTTTACAATATTGTCTCCAGCAAATCCACTTCAAGCATTTATATACAAAATTTAGTTATGAAAACAATCAAATCATAAAAACATAAAAACTAGGAGCATATGCATATACCTGGTTATAACGACAGGGATGCCAGCCTGTGAAGCATAGACAGCAGCTTTGACTTTGGCTGTCATTCCACCTCTTCCTAGCCTTGATTTGTCACCAAAAGTAATTGTATTCTCAAGCTTTTCCTTAACATATGTATGTATTAGCTTTGATTGAGGATCACTAGGGGGCCACTGTACAGACCGTCCACGTCACTTAACAGCACAAGAAGGTCCGCTTTGAGCTCCAATGCTAATAGAGCTGCCAAACTGTCATTATCCCAGAAAATTCCGGAAGAATCCTACAATACACGCATCTTTAGAATAAAACAAAAGTATGTAATATGATTACTAAACCTTCCGGACAGAAAATGTTCAAAAAACAAGAGCACACCTCATATGGAGCCCGGCGGGTACTAACAGCATCATTCTCATTAAATACGGGAATAACCTTATAAGACAATAATGAATCCACTGTTTCAGTAAGTTGTTTCCTAAATTCTGGATTCCTGAAGTCGTTATCAGTCACAAGAAGCTGAGCTGATGTCACATCCAGCTGCGAACAAAATAGGAAACATCTCATTTCAACAAAAAAATTAAATTAAAGGAGAATAATCATGTTGTAAATGAAGTAAATAAAAAGTGTCCCCCTCCAATGTGAGGTTGTGGGTTCAAATCCTTTCAAGTGCAAGGTAAGGTGGAATTAAGGGGTGTTAAGCAAGTTTGCCGTTAAAAAAAATTAAAAGAAGTAAATAAAAGCATATAGAAGTGCAGGATATGAAATAAACCTGACTGAACAATGTATCATAAAGTGCCATGAGACCATTTTGTCCAACAGCTGCGCATGCCTTTCCGTCAAGCTCAACTTGTGGTTTTTGGAGGTCAGCAAAGCTACAAGAATAAACATATGTTAGTTTTAGTCATGTAATGTTTTTCACCAAATGTGAACTATCATTTCTATTACCTACCATTATTGATGCTTTTTTACCTTCTCTTTCATATTTATGTTACTTTGAAGATTCAGAGATCTAAACTTCATGTTAATTTTTATTTACGGTTAGGTTGATTTTCTATTTAAGCTTAAATTAAAAAGGATTTTAGTAAAATTAAATCAACCGTCTCTGACTCTAGCTATTATTTTTCTTCTGAAATTAATCTACATCTATGATCTTCTTGTTACGAAATTTGCAAATCATTACCAGATACGAGAAAACTGAAACCATAGGTTATCAGACAATATAAGCAATGGGACTGCTGAAAAAATTGAAACATTTTATAAAAAGTAATATAACCAGAAGAATTTCACTCATTATTAACCAGTTTCCAAGCAAGTTAAAAGTTTATGCAGTTGTTACATCATGTAACTACCTGCTGTGGACTAATTTTCTGTATCTAAGTCGCTGTCGGCCAGCACCAACAGCACCAGATGAGACCAAGATAACCTCAAATCCTTCAGAGTTTAGTATTTGAATCTGCATTTCGGACATAAGTCAATCTTAACAGGAGATCAAGAAATTCCACAAACAGTTCCATAAAATATATAGGCAAAAAAATGAAAGACATCATAGAATTACTCAAAATCATAGAAGAATGAGTTTTGATTAAAAAAAAAAACACCTGCTCACAGAGAGCTCCTAGTCTTTCCAAGTGCAAGTCTTCCATCCTCTCGGGTGACAACAGCCGTCCCGACCTTTAGAAATAAAATGATCAGTCATAAATCCATGCAAATAACAAAGTGTATGAACATTTTGCAGTCCATTGACCTACTTCTTCCCTTCAAAGGTTATTCAGACAGATAAGAACTTATCTGTCATAAAGTTCCATACAAACAATATATTTTTCCATGGACGTACTATATTAGCGCTAAGAAGTTAATGCAACACATAGAAAGGATAACAGATGCAATAACCTTAATATGATCAAATCAAAGATTGCATAATTATATCGTATTCTAATTGTCGATAAATCCTGCACAGCAGTAGGAAAATATAAACGGATCCCCTAAAAGTCAAATTCCGATCAATACTACAACTAGTTCCTATCCACTATCCAAGTTTACACTTCATTTCCCAGTGCAAACAAATTTTAATAATCGGAAATTCAATCATTTCATCGTACATAAATCTTTGTAAATCTTATGATTCATTTCCAGATGAACAAACGCACATGGCATCGACTTTCCATAAAATGTATAGGATTCGGTATCCTTACGATACTCGCAACTACACTACATTTTCCATATTTATCAAATACCAAAAACCATTACCAAAGGAATTTCATTTATTCTATCCATAATACTAAGAATTGCATAAAGAGCAATGTTGGAGTATCCTTTAAGAATATTCTTCTGAGAACTGGTAGGACCATATAACATAAATCATAATAATCATACAATCTCATTCCATTTCTCCACTAAAACCTATTCAACCTTCAACTATGGTCCACAAACATAAACATAAATCCGCACCACGTTTATCTACGTGTCTAGCACTAACAAAAAACGTCATTATTATAATAAAAAAGGTCTCTGATTAATATATCCTAACGGATTAGATAATATTACTACATTGACGAAAACTGTTAATGAAATGTAAAATAAAATGAAATTAACAGTCACCTTGATTACGATACGTTTAACATCCTTGAGAAAGCCACGAGTTGGATCAATTGCAGCCATTATTATTTATTAATAGATTAAGGTCTGTGTGTATGTGTTATGAATTGGTGGTAACTGAAAGCAGAAGAAGCTTAGGGTTGGAATATCTGAAAATAAATCTATCAGCGTATATATAGGTATAGAGGATTAGAGGGGCGCTGTAAGTATGTATATTCAGTCATCAACACGTAAGATGTATATATTATTCAAACTGAGGGCTTGACTGACTTACAAAAATAGGGGCAGCCTCTTTGTTTGTGACGTATAGTTTAGAGATCGGGAGATAATTTTTTTTGAAGGCTAACAAATTGGAATAACTCACGGAATACTGGAGTATCATCGTGTCATCAATGTCATCAATGTTGTCACGCGATTATATTCCATCACCAAGTCACCAATTCAGGAGGAAACAGAGACTGAGAGATAATAATCGGGTGTGTTGACCGACCACTTTATGGTGGAGTGGTATGCAGGCTCAATGATAGAAAACTCATGGTTGAAAGATCATGGGTTCGATTTTTGAGAGCACCGGGTTTTACTGATTATTCCATTGTCGTGTTTTTTGGGCGGGTGGATAGTTGGGTTTTTTCCGGAACTGGTGAACTTGGTGAAACCAGGAGCTCCATTATATGTCTGGGTATGCTGAGTGGAAATTGGAATGGGTCCTGATTTGACTGAGTAGGGACTTCAAAAGAAGTTATTGGTGAATTTCGTTAGCCGTTTAAAAAAAATAATCGGGTGTGTTATACCGCTATCACGATCTAGGTCTCCCGATTATGACACGTCAACGTTGATGGTTATATATTTTGATGAAGAAAACACGGGTTTGGTTTTATGATGGGAATGAGGAGTACTGGAGCACAGCCTTTTGACAGTAGTATTACAACATTTAATAGTTTAATTTATTAATAATAATTTAATATATTCAATTCAATTCAATTCAAAGTATATTAAAAACTGAAAGAAAAGTAATCAAATTCTGATAAGACTTTTCTCTCTTGCTCAAGTTGGTTGAGGTTTTTTTTTTTTTTTTTTTTCACATAAACATATATGTTGGTCAAGCTTTTCTGTTACATTAGTTACTTGTAGGTCTTGAAATGTTCTCTGTAACAACTTCCCTTTTCTTAGAAATGGAAACTGTTACTACAACTTTGGTGATGACTTCCATGTCACAACAAATTTAGGAACCTAACAGACCATGATACATAATGTAGTTCATGAGAGAATACGAGGGTGTTTGGTATTGAGTTACAATATAACGGGCATGTGTAGTGGAGTGGCGTTATAGGAATAAAATATTATAAAGTAATAGAATAGGCGTTATGGGAAAAGAGAGTGTAGTGGCCAGTGGAAAGGGGTGTTATGGGCTTTATAATTGATTGGGTATCATTGCTTAATTATTGTTTTCTTATTTAAATAATAATAATAGTGATAATAATAACAATAATATTAAGGAATATTGGATTTAAATACTCTCAACTTTCAGAGTTTGGCCGACAATACTCCCAACTACGAAAATGTTTATCAGTTTTATCAACTTTTAAGGTATTTTCCATTGGCATTCCCAAACTAACCCAGTTAGTTTGCTGACGTAGCCATTATTGCTGATGTGGATGACACATAAGATGGCACATCATCTTCCACAGCATGCCACAACAGCAAACTAACTGAACAAACTAACTGGGTTAGTTTGGGAGTGCCAATGTAAAATACATTAAAAGTTGGGAGTGCTGATAAACATTTTCGTAGGTGGGAGTATTGTCGGCCAAACTCTAAAAATTAAGAGTAATTAAATCCAATATTCCTAATATTAATAATAAAAGTAATATATATATATATATATATATATATATATACACTCATTTTCATCACACCCCTCCATCTCCAACCATCACAACTAGGGGTGCAAACGAGTCGAGTCGAGCCCGACCAGGCTCGAACTCGAGCTCGATTAACATATAAAGGCTCGAGCTCGGCTCGATTCGAGCTTTGTTTTTAAAGCTTGAGCTTGGCTCGTTGGTAGTTTCTCAAACTCGAGCTCGGCTCGGGCTCGGCTCGTCTAGTGTTTATTAGTTAATATATTAAAGTAAATAATAAAAATAATTGGCTCGATAAGTCAAAAACTCGGCTCGACTCGTTTATTAAACAACTTTAAATATGGGGTAAATAGTATACAATATTAATAAAATTAATATTATTTTAAGGTTCGATAAGGCTCATCGAGCCTTGCGAGCTTCATATGTCAGGCTCGAGCTCAGGCTCGATAAGTAAACGAGCTTAGTTTTTTTGCTCAAGCTCGGCTCGAGCTCGATAAGGCTCGGCTCGTTTCGAGCCTTTTATCGAGTTGATCTCGAGTAGCTCACGAGCTGCTCGGCTCATTTGCACCCCTAATCACAACCACCACCGAGCTTCAACCGTTACACACAGAAATCACTTCTTCTTCCTCATCTTCTTCTTCTTTCTTCTTCCTTATCTTCTTCTTCTTCAATAATAATAATAATAATAATAATAATAATAATAATAATAATAATAATAATAATAATCAAGTTCAGAGGGGCAGCGCCCGTTATACTCATGAAGATCAAAGGGGCAGCGCCACCATAGCGCCCGGGGGCGGTGTTCCCCGGTGCTATGGGGCCAAAACGCCACCACCACGCATACTCTTAGTGGCTTGTTCCAAAAGCCAATAAGTTAACAATCTGTTTGTGTAAACCAAAAACACTTTTGGTTTTGGCTTTTTAATAAGGGTGAAAAAGTTGTTTTTAAGAAGTCAGAAATCCTTGCTTTTGGCTTCTGGTTATTTTACACTAATAAGTTAAACCAAACACTTTTTAAAACACAACTTATTGACTTATTGACTTTTCTAACCACAAAAGCTAATCCAAACACATAAGCAATCCCAAACACCCTCTAAGTAGGTGTATGGTTGGGTCCAATAGCAAAGTCATTAAAGTTAAAGAGTGGGAACTTAAATGATCAAACCTCGGTAACGTCGTCTTAAAAGAATCATGATATAAGTGCGGTTAGTTTGAATATGGCGAAAATAAAACAACCTGTGTCATTTTATCACTTATATGTATTACCAAGAAATCTATTTCGATACATTGTAGGCGCGAAGTTAACCGTGTATAGTTAATATTAAAAATCTTTTAGTTATAAGCTCATTATACTTCGATTTTATCATGCCACCTCCTTTACTTCTCTTGTAGGCCATGTGTTATGGTATCACGTCAAGTGACACATAGGACTTTTAACGTCACTTCACGCCTTAAAGGCCGCATTAGCCTAACTTTATGTGGCCTGAGGGCTTTTGGGCGTGAGTTCCTTCTCGCTACAAACCAAATAGTAGTCTTAGACCCATGTGGAATTAATTGTGTTATTCTAACAACGTAAATCCACATCACAACTTTTTTTTCTCGATTCTTTTTAACTTATTAATTTAAATATTATTTTAATGAGTGATGGATAGTAAAATCATTACACATAAATATGAAAATAAGTGAGTGATATCCCATGCCTATATACTAGTAAAATCACAATCACTTTTTGATGTAACAATGTTGATAATAGTGCCCTGCAAAATAATAAACTAAGTAATTTCTATACTAGTTAATAATATAGTTTCAAATGAATGGATACATTTCGCTTGTTATAGTGCTACTAGTGATTATTTATGATTTTGTAATAACACAATGTATATTTATAAAACAAAATATAGATAATTAACGTCATGTTAAATGTAGACAACTAGATGATTCAACCCGCTCGTTACAACGGGGAGATAAGAAGAATTTGATCGGTGTCAGTTTAATTCATCATGGTAATGGCATGTACTACACCAAACGACGAATCTACGTATTTATATACGTGAGGCGCTTAAGAACATACTATAATAAAATAAAAATTCGATTGTATCGTTTTAGAACTTAATTATTTATTAATGAATTGATTATAGGGGGTTCATATTTAATTTATATTATTATATATGTATATATTACGACAATTTTATTTATCATGTTTATATTTCACCGTATGAATATTTATGTACTAATATTTTATTTCAACGGGCCCTTTGTATTCTAAAAAAGATTATGTATTAATTCTATGGTAAATAAATTATGATAGGGTCTGATGAGAGTAAGATGTAGTCAACCTCACATGTAGTCAACATCACCTCTACCCTGTGGAAACCGAGAGACTACTTCATTGAGACTCCCGGCTCAATAGTGGTTTTGCATCAAGCCTTGGATATAAGGTACATAACACTAATTAGCAATCGGTTGCGCCTTATCTTTTGGCTATCAACGCCACCACACGATGCATTATTAACCGTCCGACGTTTTTAACGTTATTTTAATGAAATTAGTAAAATAACGTTAAAATTAGTACGATTTTACTTTGGCCCCATAGGACCCACATATATATATATATATATATATATATATATATATATTATTTGCGTACAACGCAAGTATAGCTACTATGGTAAATACAGTTAAAGTTGCATATTGTTCGGTTAAAGTTGCATATTGTTTATTTGGCAAGGAACAAATTTTGTACTCTGGGAAAACAAATAAAGTATTAATTGGATGAAGTAAAGTAAAATAAAGGCACCACGGTTTGCAGCGGTTTTCCGCAGCAGAAAAGGAAAAAAGAAACCAAAAGAGAAGCAAATGGTTGCATTCTGCTTTTGTTATAGCTAGTAATAAATGAGTCAATGAGATCAAGCTACTACTTTGGAAAAACAAAAATATAATCGCATAATAAAAAATACCGTTCTTATTATATACTAGTGAATTGACCCGCGCGTTACTGCGGAGGCGTCACTTTGCATTGCGGTATTCGTTTACGGTAGTTTTTGTATTCATATAATCTATATTACATTATAAAGAGTGAGCAATGGGCAAACATGTCCAACTTGGTAAACTTAAGATGGCATTTGAAAAGTCATATGCTTTAATCCTCAAATATCATATAAATCTTCCCCAAATTACCCTTATCAATGCATTAAGATGCTTGTACCATGTGATGCATTAAGATGTTTGTACCATGTTCTTTTAACAACTATATCTATATATTACTTTATCGGTGTTCTTGATGAATATTGAAACCGTTGTGTTTTTCAATGAGGTTTAATGGCAATAGTTGAAGCAATTGAATCTTCCAGTGAGCAACTCAATCGTCGAATGAAATTAACCGCCATTCAATTTGTGTAGCAATTAAAGCAATTAATGTGATTCAAGAAACCCCCATTCAATTTGTGGTGTATCGTCACATTGTAGACGATAATTCATATTGATCTTACTTTATTTTTTGTTCTTCATTTGACACAAATTCCTTCTTGGGTATCATCTCGTTTCTTCGCTGGAATCTTTTTTAGCCTGAATCAGGTATCATCATCAACACTTGTTTATGTTAATACTTATTATCCTCTCATCTATAATTGCTTGTTTTAGTTTCTTTTACAACAGATCGTTAATTTTCTTGGTGATCTCTTCCATCCTATTTTACTTGAATTGATTGGTTATTGCATTGAGGATGTCCAAAGGTTGTTTGTGTATGAGATTATGCCTTGTGGAAGCTTTGAAAACCATATTTTCAGGTGTACATCCATATTTTTATTAACCTGATATCATTAAACATTATGTTCTTTATATATTTATATTTTATTAATAATGAGTGAAACAGGGAAAGAAATAAAAGTGGATCAAACAAATTGAAGTTGTCTAAAAGGCACTCACTTGTTTAAACATCTTCAATATTTTTGTGCAGGGTCATTTGCCACTACCTTGTGTCACTAGAATGAAAATTTCTCTTGGTGTTGCTAAGGGTCTCGCTTTTCTTTTTGAGGAAGGTGAAGGGCCCGTCATTTACCAGAAAATTTAAGACTTCAATTATTTTACTAGGTGTGGTTTGTGGCTTTTGCCTTTTGCTTTTTATGTTCATTATTGGTGTCTGTTTATTAATAAATCTTGATATTGTTCTTGTTTTAGGATTATGACGCGAAGCTTTCTTACTTTGGACTTGCTAATGATGGCCCAAAAGGCGATAACACATATGTATCCACTCGAGTCATAGGAATTTATGGATATGTTGCCCTAGAATATGTGATAACAGGTTTAACCGATTCTTTTGACATGTTTAATTGACACTTGATCCCTTTGTTTCTTGCTACAAATATTTAAGGTTTAACTATTTGACCCGTTAGAGATAATATAGACATGGCGGCATCTGGCGGTCAGAGGCTGTGGTGCTCGATTGACAATGCTTATGCCATGGGGAAAGTGAATATATTGGCGTTTGATATAGAGACGGCTAAGAAGGTGATGAAGAATAGAAACTCATAAAAAACATTGGAGTCTGGTGCTTCTCTGCTGTGGCAAATGAACCGTGATATGTGATATGTTGAGCTTGCGCTTTGTGCAAGCAAGGTTTATGCCGCTTGCAATGGGCGGCCTGTGTGGTGGCAAACACCTTGGCTTGGTGCACATGTTGCTAAAGGGCATGTTAGACCCTTGCATTGTGCTCTTCAAGTTATTATTAGTCTTTAGCATGATTTCTTGCATATTTCTAGCCATGTTGACATAGAACAGTAAAGATGGTAAATAGACGGCTTGAGTCACGGGCCAAAACATATTTTGGCGAAAAAAAGTTATTCTTATTAATGGGTTGAAGCATGTTTTCAAGTTTGAGCAAAATAGGTTGTTAGTAATGGGTCGAATCATGTTCGGGCATAATAGGTTGTTTTTAGTAATGGGTTGAATTTGGTTAGGGCAAAATAGGTTGCTTTTATTAATGGGTTGAACCAGTTTTGGGTCAAAAAAGGGGTTTTTACTAATGAGTCGAATTAGGCTCGGGCAAAAAAGTTTTTTTTTTAATTCCAGTAATGAAACGAATATGGAATATGTTTTGGGCAAAAAAGATTGTTTTTTGTAATGGGTCGAATTTGTTGAAGACAAAAAGAATGTTTTTAATAATTGTTCGATACATGTTCAGGCAAAACAGGCTGATGGCTTCCTATCTGCTGTTATACTTATTACAATTCTTACAAAAACTATTTGTAGGTTACTGCTTTTGTCAAAGCAAAAAGGGAGGACTTCATTTAGCGAGCAAAACAACAATTTTGAAGTTAACACATGACATATAACGAATAATTAAAGTTGTAAACAACTTATTATATAATCACATCATATATCAATTACTCAGTACATACTTTGCAGGAGATGAGTTACACATGTCACTTTTTTTGGGAAGCTCACAAATACATAATGTGCATTATAACATAAAGAAGCAACTTAAGACTCTTGTAAGTTTGTTGTAAATTATAAGCATGCTTAAGTGAGACTAAACATTTTTATAAGTGTGTCGCAAGTATGTTTAACCTTTTAATAAGTGTTATAAGTTGTTTTAAGATTATGTATGCTTTTTAAGTGTGCTCTTAAGGCATTAAGAACCCCAAATTTGTTATGTGTGATTCTTATTTTTTTGGTATTCTTTTTACTCATGCCTTGCACATGTGATTCGTGCGCATTGCGCATCACGCCTTACGCATCATGCATTGCATATTGGACCAAAGATCTTTAATCATAGTTTGTTTTTTTTACATGTACCTTATTAACAACACTAAAGTTCTGTTACATGTTTGTCATTTCAAAAATTACTCCCACGAGCATGGTTTTTATTCCACTGAAATTAAGTTTTAATGGGTTTTTTATTCTTTAAATTTAACCCCATACATAACAGCCCGCTTCCTCGCAACGCACTGATTGAATACCACTTTAAATATTATACATAGGAATTTAATTACTTTAAACTTAATAATGTTATATACATAGTCTGGTTTTATATCCGGTCCGACGAGTGGACTGGTAAGGAGACCAGTTTACCGTCTGGTCTAATCCGACCATAAAAACATAGTATGCATTTCATTAACATTTTCAAAATAAACCTTTAAGTTATAAGAATTACAACTTACACTTTATGGTTTGTTCATTATTATATTAAACTCTAAAGTTATATAAAACATCAATCCACTTAACTAATAGATATACTTTTTATATCATTGTAATTATTACAGGATAAGCACCATACTAAAGACTTTCATTATCAATATCCCACTGCAAGATGTGGGATAGCGTCAACTCGTTTTATTTAGTAACTAAGTTGGTAAACCTCATCCTCTTGGGTCCATGGTAAGGGAAAGTCGCCATCCCGAGTATGCCAAAAAGAAACATAATCATCCGCGGCAACACGCGGGCACTCCTACTAGTATTTTTTAAAAAGTCTATTTATGGTTCTTTTTCTGAAAGGTCTTAGGTTAATGACATCATAGTGGTAGACATACGTCATAAGTGTCACACATTTATCAAGTACTTTGAGAAATCATTGATGCAATAAAATAACACATGAATTATTATGGATGGAAGCAATATGGTTGGAATCATCATAAACGTAACGGATACAAACGAATTATAATGAACTAAATAAATAACCATACGAATAAACAAATGTAACTAATACGAAACAAATATATAATCAAATGAGCCGTATGGTATGGAGTAATATTCATTGAGCACAAAACAAATTTTGTATATAGACCCGTATGGTAAGGACTAAGGAGTAATACGAGTTTGATAGAAGTGGAAGTGCAAGTTGTTTCTCTATCGCTTTTTTTTTCGTGCATGTGGGTATAGTGAATGAAAAATGAGAATGAAGGAGGCTTAAAAATACAGATGTTGAGTTGGGTTATAAAATCTTTTTATAACCGTTTTCACTATTCAGTTATAAGCATTTGAGTCTACTAATTAATCATAAATTGAATTAATAATTTAATTAATCACATTACGATTTCTTTTAATTATTAGTTTATGATCCTTCATGTTTTCAAAATTCCTAAACAAGTTTTTAAACTTAGTTTATTTTATTACATTTTATATCTGAAACATGATTTTGTTAAATTTGTAACATGTGAATTCACTATGCACAAAATTCGACTATAACATGGAAAATTTCTCTATGTTAACAACCAAAAAGAATATCGCATACAACTATTGTATTATATATTATCATAAATAATAGATGACGTAAAAAAATGATCTATGTGTTTATAAGGGATTGTTATGGATTTAATTTTTTATATATACTACACATCCAATGTTGTAAAAAACATTTAATATTACTAATAATTAAGTGTAGATGATTAATGTAAAGTCTTTAGTATTACTATGGTTAATTAATTATAGTGGGTGTTTTAAAGACAAATTTACCCCTAAAAAGTTGTTAACATGTGCATTATATGTTGTATAATAAGCTATTATACTTGTACCTCTTGATTTTTAAGAAGTCCTTAGGAAATGCTTTATAATCTATATATATATATAAAAGAAAAGACCTTTGCTGACGTGGCGTGCAATGGAGGCCTCAACCTTATGCCACGTGGCATCATAATGGAGAGTTTTTTGGTGTTTTTAAATTGTTTCCTTTTTAATTAAATTGAGTTATTTTAGGAAAAAAGAATTTAAAAATAAATTTAAAATTTTCTCTCTCATATTTCCTCCCATAACTTTTAAACGTTTATATCTTTTATATACGGGATTTTTTAAAGAAAAAAATTACACCAAATTAACGAGCGTTTTATTATCTTTCCAACGAGTACCATAGTGTTATATAAAAAACGGAGAAAAAATCGACTATTTTTTGCGGGGTTTCGTTCATACAGGAAAAAAAACACACAAAGTGTTCATGTTATCACGTAAAATTAGATTTTGTGGGGAATATGAGTTATTACTGATTAGAATACTATAAACATGCAATGATTGGAAGATTTTGTGGTTAGTTAACTTGAGCCATTTGTAATAGGTTATCACGTAAAATTAGATTTATCAACCCCGGGACCTCCCGGGGTAATCAGCTAGTATAGTATAGATATAGATATAGATATGGTAATGGTGACTAAACAATATGTATTATGTTATATTAAACTTAAAAAATATAAATATAATAAAATAACTAATAAGCAAGTTGAGCCCAACCAAAACTGAGATTGAAAAACTAATCTTGAGCGGTGCTCAAGGTTTATAAATAGAGCTCGAGACGAGCCAAATTAACTTGAGCTCGAGTGCCTTACTTAATATGAAAACTGTGTTCTTAGATGGTTTTGATTTTAGTTCAAGTCTTTTATTACCCTAAATAAGCTAAGAATCTCAAGAGAATAATATATCAAATAGTATGACCAGCTAATACCCATAAAGATGCCTTTATTTTATGTATTAGTATCTTATCAAGCGTTACAAATTTGAGACTATAACTTATAAATAACCATAGGATAGGGCGCGAGATAAAGCTCATAGGGGCTTTATTGTGCCACTTATGTTTTGCTGCAACAATGGCGTCCCTCTTTAATGGACCCCTCTTTTTCAGGCTTTAATATCCATGAATGGTTTGGAGGACGGGGTGATACTGGAGGCGCCACCCTAGCTGAGATGACAGAGGGTGTTGCCCCACACCCCCAGCCTAAACCAAGATCATACTTACATGTATCATGAGTTATAATATCATATGTTAACAAATAAAAAAAAATCAATTAAGTAAGAGCATTTATGCATTTTTACATTTTCATATTTATTGCGGTTAAATTCTCACAATCACACTCGGCATGATTAAAGTTACGGCGTTACACTGAACTCAATAAAAATCAAAAGCCTAGAGGTGCATAAAAATCCAATTTGGTAGATGGAACTGGTTATGATCTGGAACCTGAAGTCCTGAACCGGTATTGGAACCAAACGGCCGGTTTGATAATACCGATTAAAACCGAACCAAACCGGAACCAAACAAATCCATTGGCACTTGAAAATGGGTATGAACGATAATGGGCTGCCTATTTTTCGTTTTAGTTGGGCCTCATAACAAATAACATCAACAGCTTTTCATAGTACTTTACAATATGTTATAGTGAATTTTTCTTTCCAGGCTTTGGACAATGATGTAACCAGGTAATGGGCTGCCTATTTTCGTCAGTCGGGCCCATACTAAATATCAAACCTCGAATTTTTCTACTTCATGTAAAGTGAAAAAAAATTCCAGGCCCAAAGTAGTGACAAATGCTTACCGTTTATCAAACAATTTCAACGAAATCATCAAAAAAGACTTAGAGCAAACAAAAGGCCAAAATAAACATGGTGAAGGCTGTGTGTGTAGGAATCTCACAAAAAACTCAAAAAGATCAATGGTTGAAACGTGTGTGAAAAGGTTATGGTCTATCCTTTAGCCATGGGACAGGATCCATAATTCATCCAATAAAATTCCTACACGTGGCAAAATAAAGATGAGAAGTCTATTTAACCGCTTGAGCTTGGGGAAACGTCTATATAGACGTTTTCTTTGAAAGTTTTATATTAGGATGATACGTGCCTTGACCACGTCATATTATCTCAACACATGCATGCTCATCGTGTGTCTAGTGCTAGCTGCAAGTTATTCCCATTTCCATTGTTTGTTGGCTATTTTTCTAAGTAGTGGGGTATTGTTTTCTTATATTAGGCATTTATCTTTGTTTAGTCATATTTGTTCCAAGTCTATAAAAGGCTGTGAATGTTTGCAATGAAGATTAAGCAGAAAGAAAAACAATTAATATGTTTTCTTGTTCTCTATCTTGTTTCTTGGGAGTGTTTACCTACTAGAAAAGGCTACAATCTATTAGGAGATTGACCATCTCAAATCGGTCTCTATCATAGGATGGTACTAAAACAAACATACACTGATAATTGTTTTTCTTTTCAATTCAACCTTGAAATAAACATAACATCAAAGTTTTATATTAGGATCGAAAGTTTAATCGGCTACTTTAGATAATTAAAATAATGTGACTTATTACCACACCTCTATGCATACTTCTCAAGTGTCGCATACGGTGAAAACATAACACAATATTTTATCTAATTTAAGTTACATTTAGCATATATTGGATAAAAGTTAATTAGATAACAAACATAGTAGTAATCATACCCAACCAAACGTTGTTGCAACTTGCAACCATTGTCACAATTACGCATGTAACATTTAATAAAAAATATCACCATAAAACAATGTTAGACATAAATCCAAATTACGAATCTGATAACATGAATCCTAAACCAGAGAATTAAGAACAAAAACGTACGAAAAAAAAAAACTACCCGATACTTATAATAACCGGTAACTCTTCCCTGTAAATGCATTGAACCCGTCTTCCTTAATCTTCTCATCTACTTGAATCTTCGAGTGCTCATCCGCCACAGCTACCGCCAACAACGGTTGCCCATCGATCCGCCTCGCCACACCGCTGAACGGCTTAAACTCTATCTCATGTTTCCTCTCCAGTTTTCCATCCACAACCGTGGTTGATTCCGTCATCTTTAACTCCTTCGTCACCTGACCACCCAATCGCCTACCAACACCTGGAAACTGTACTTTAGAATCCTTCTTACTTGTCTGATCTTCAACATCTTTGATTATTGTTTTCTTTTCAGGTTCTTTATAATCCAACGGTTGTGCAAAGTCCACCACACAATCGGTTTCATACAATAATATGGCGGGTGAAGGCTTTGTGTCCACAATATCAATCATATACTCCTCACCTTCGTGGTTCACCACAATAGTGTCACCAGTTGTAACACAAACATAATCCCTAAACGCTTTTTCGAGCAAAGATTTATGATCCGAAAGCGTAATAAATTTAGTAGCATGTGGTTGTATTTTAATGTACTCTCCTTTAGGGAGGCTTATGTTCTTGATATTAACCAAATCACCTTGTTGTAAATGCATGTTATTCATCATCCACGTGGGCATGAAAACAAA
Source organism: Ambrosia x helenae (assembly GCA_030844895.1). Classification (NCBI taxonomy): domain Eukaryota; kingdom Viridiplantae; phylum Streptophyta; class Magnoliopsida; order Asterales; family Asteraceae; genus Ambrosia; species Ambrosia x helenae. Next base: position 19,931 of record JAUTDX010005389.1, on the reverse strand, counting down.
CCCCTCGTCCGCGGTGAACTCTAGAACACCGCAGTGGGAATGGATACCTGCTGCGGTGTTCTCAATGCGGAAGAGCATGGGGTAGGAAACCGAGAGCGTCGCGAGTTGGTTGAGGGCGGATGTGGGCATGATGATCTTGTTGCCAGACTCGTGGTTGGTTTTGGAGATGTGGGAGAGTGGGTAAGAGAGGTAGTATTGGTCGAAATCTGTGTAGGGTGCTGCTTGAGGTTGAGAGACGTCCATGTAGTCGTAGTCGAACTCGTCGTCGTCGTCGTCCCAATTAGATGAGAAGGTGTTTCCTACGTTCGTTGGAGAGTCGTCGTCCCAGAGATCCATGAAGACGAGTAGCTAGTTGTTAACTAGTAAGGGTTTCAGGGTTTGGGAATAAATGAAGCGAGACTAGAGATTTATATGGGAAGGAAGCGTGGAGTAAAAGTAATTGAAGATCGTTTCCTTAATTAATCCCTTTAGTATGGTTACAATAATCGCGACTTACTCGTAACTTTTGAGATATTAACATTGCGTAACTTTTGAAATATTAAAATTGCGTAATAACCACAATGTATATTCATCCTATCCTATCTATCTATATAATAATTGAGGTCACTTGGGTTGAATGGAGCCTCCTAGAGTGTCCACGTCATCCTCGGGCTCCGACCCATCCAAAACCCTGTATCTCTAACCCGCCATATATAGCCTATTTTATTTTCTTTTTCCCACTAACTTCCTGCCTACGCTCATCTTTCTCATTCCAAAACTCCAAAACCCTAAATTGCAGCCATGCCTCTTGCCTCTCTCGATCCTTCACGTTACTTTTTTTCAATCTGTAGGTAAATACATTTCTTTCTAAACCCTAGCCACATCCCCTTTATCGCTATCCATTATCTCCTTCTCTAATTAATTCAATACTTTTGATTCATTTTCAGAGATTTGTGTTTCCTATTGTTTCTGTCAAGATTTCGGCCTCTCCGCCGTGTCCGACGGTGGAGGACGGTGTGGTCGTCGTATGATGAGTTTGTTACCTTGGGTTCTTCTGTTACTGATTTGTGCTCTGAAGGTATGTTCACAATTGTAATTAGTCATGGTCACCTTTTCAATCGTTTCCTTTTTTCTGTTATTATGTTTATCCTAAATAATTATTACCTTTGCACAATTGTAGCTTTTTTTATTGATCATGAGATAGTTTTGAGAATGATGTCGACGGCTTTGAAAATCTGATTTCTGGCAGAGGAGGGATGGTGGATTGACATCAAACAAATCAACATCAAGAAAAACAATGAGATATTTCTTCCAAAAAGAATGGTATGTTGAATTATGTGAAAAAAAGTTTGTCGGTTACTTGTGTGCTGGCCTTTTAAGTTCCAACCATTGTTTTAAGGTTCGTTTTTTTAGTAACCTAGATTCCACATCAAGCAAGAATGAATTGTTGGGCAATGCTAATTGAATTTTCTACCATTAGTGCTCTCATTTTGCTAATTTCCTTTCATATAGTGAATACTTATAAAATTGATATATATTCGCCTGCTTATAAACAATAGGTATAAAATTATGTATGCTTATAAACATGACAAGGTGATGTAATTCAAGATTTCGTTGATTCATCTGTTTTCTTTTATGTTATTACTTTACTCAGTCTTTTCTTTATCTTTAATTTGATTTTGTAAATGGTTTATTCGTGTTGTTGTTTTATGAATCATTGACTGGATTCAATGTGATAAATGGCCGCCATGGTTGTTCTTCACCCTGGATTCAATTCGGGCATATGATTAGCAGATGTAATGTTGTAATTAGTAGGCTTAATAAAAAAAAGAAAAGCAAATGACAAAAGATTGTTTGTTACTTATTCATAATATAAATCAGGATAATAGAAATCTGTAGATTGTTAGGAATAAATAAAATAAAATTTGAAGTTTAATACGCAATTCTTTCATTTAGATATTTTTACTTATATTTTTTTTCTGCACATGTCTAACTGGAGAATATGTAGATTGTTAGGAACAAAAAAAATAAAAAATTGAAGTTTAATACGCAATTCTTTCATTTAGAGATTTTTACTTATATTTTTTGAAGTTTAATACTCAATTAGACAAGGAAATGTAAAACCATTAGCAGGGGAAACATCGCTGCATGTATCAATTCAGGGCATTCTCATTAAGTGATATTAACAGGCATCATATTTTTTCCTAATTCTATGTATAAACGACTAACTAAAGAGTCGGCTGTATTCTCTGTCCGGTACATATATATGGCAGGTTTGTGCACTTTCTTATCATTATGTCGGTTATATTTTTCCCTCTTTTTGTGTTCCGATACGTGTAGTAATTTTTTTAATGGTTTAGATTTATAGATTATGGATGCATCTTCACTTATGTTTTCGATTAGATGTTCCTTTATTATATAAATAGATGTTATGTTATATTATTTTATGTTGTTTATTGTGCAGGGGACTCTTGGTCAGTAAAATGTACGAGACCGCAAAAGAGATGGTTCTGAATCTGATTGAGTTTATCAACACTTACGGATACGTTTTAAATGGTGCGCAGGCGTATTACACGAATAGAAGGTAAATACATATTGTTCTTTAAATGTGTGTTTTTAGAAATTAGTATGCGTGCCAATATGAACTGTATACAAATTGGTGCTAACATGAACTGTATACATTCTCTTATAAAACCAAGAGTTCAAAACTAATGTTTAGTGGAAGTATTTAGCTAGCCACCATTGTTGAGTTCAATGGTGATTGAAGTATATAAACGGACTAACGATGTTGACTCGTGTATATTGAAAAAAAATCCTTTAGTATTGTGATACTCTCTGTTATGGACTTAATATTTGAAACACATGTACGATCGCCATTAACTAAATTGATTATATCCGGGAGCAAGTGTCTTACAAACATTTAACTTTTTCTCAGTTCCATGGTTTTTGCTCCATTGGCGAACTATGTATATGCTGGATAGATATAATTATATAAACTCTTTGAATTAGTTTATTCTGGTGTCTTAGATTTTTCATTTGGTTTTACCTTTTGACTTTGCATGTAGTGTTTTTGATATGTTATATTATAATATTTACATATGGTTATATTGCTTTGATACTTTGCTATACGCAGGAAAATTGTCAGACGGGGTAGAAATAACTAAATGTGGAAAGCTGAATCTTGTGGATCTTGCTGGTTCAGAAAATATATTACGTTATGGTGCAAGGGAGGTATAAAATAGTTCCATGATAAAAATATGGCTAATTGGGCGGGTCAGTTGGGTACTTGGTTAAATGTAAAACTTTTGTGATGAGTCATGGTAAAACACTTTTTGTCCCATTTTCTTATGGTAATGGGCAAGTATGGTTACTAAAACTATATTATTTCAATATAATCTTATGCATTGAAAGTACAATTTGGCAACTTTTGATCATTTGAACATTTTCTTTTAAGCTATGTTTTATATATCTGTGACCCATTAGAGGCAAACATAGCCTGTTTCAACCTGTTTGTATGTAAATGTGTCGATTGTGCTACCTCTACGCGAAAGTAAAAAATAAGAGTTTTGACTTTTGAAGTCAACCCTTTGACTTCTTCATGGCAGGGAAGAGCAAGGGTAGCTGGTGATATTAACAAGAGCTTGCTTACACTCGGACGTGTAATAAATGCACTGGTTACCACTCAGGACATGTTCCATACAGGTGTCAGTTTTTTAATTTATTTTTTACCTTTTGCTACAAACATTACAACATTCGTTGTTAAATGCAGTTTTTTAAATAATTTACGGTAAACGTAATACTTACAGGGACAGCAAATTAACAAGGTTGTTAAGAGATTCATTAGGAGGGAAAACAAAAACATGCATAATAGCCTGATTCAACCTATTTGTATGCAAATGTGTCGATTGTGCTACCTCTACGCGAAAATAGAAAATAAGAGTTTTGACTTTGTAGTCAACCCTTTGACTTCTTCTTCATGGCAGGGAAGAGCAAGGGAAGATGGTGATATTAACAAGAGCTTGCGTACACTTGGACGTGTAATAAATGCACTGGTTGACCACTCGGGACATGTTCCATGCAGGTGACAGTTTTTTTTTACTTTTTGATACAAACATTACAATGTTCATTGTTAAATGTCGTTTTTTAACTAATTTACGGTAAACGTAATACTTATAGGGACAACAAATTAACAAGGTTGTTAAAAGATTCATTAGGATCAGATATCATGACGCAATTATTATTTTGAGTACAAGAGGCCTTTAGCTTCCGTTTGAATTGGCTTACGCACATTTGTATGAGAGCATTGGATCAAATATCATGAAGTAAGCATCTTATTTAGGGGTTATAACGTAAGCAATCAACGTACTTTCTCATTTTACACAAAAAAAGGTCCCTCAAGCCAGTTCTGGTATTATGTTATGGTCCTAAACTCTCAATTTATGCAAACCACTGAAAATAATGTAAATGTTGGCTACCTGAACAATCAGCACATAAAAGGATGCCACGTAAATGTTTTTTTGCTGGCGTTGCATGTGTCTTGACTCTACTTTATCAGTTTGTGTAACTTAACAGCTCGGGGATTTTTATATGTTCAAATTCGGACGGGGGATTCTTTTCCTGTAAAATGAGAAAATATGCTGGTTTTTTAGCATTATTCCTGTTATTTCTGCATTTCTTTAGTGCAGTTAGAAATTATTTTTTTTAAAAGAAGCGAATATTTATTTCAGGTTCGGGTTGACGACAATATATCTATATGCCATTCAATATTTCACACAAATGGGAGGGAAGGCATCTGCGAAGCTAATCAAGAATGAAAAGAATGAAAACTCTGAATACAAAACTAACAATTTGGTTTACAAGGTTAGAATCAAATTTAATATTCCTGAATCACATATTAATTCTAGAGTTGGTAACATAGTGTCTAGGGTAATTGGTTAAGACATGCCATTAGTTTTTACAAAGTACGAATAATGAACGAGATAGTTATTTATGATTATAAAAATGTTATTGTGGCAGTATTCTAGATCTACGTATACAAACAAGTTACAAGGTTGCATTAAAATGTTACTACGGCAGTGATCTAAATCGTTGAATAGAACGAGTATAAATAGGATGGGTAACTTCAACCCCTTTCGTCCATTTCTTCTAAGATTGTAAAATTAATATGTTAATTAAGATTATAAAGAACAAGAATAGTAAGTTAATTCATATTCATGATGGTTGTTTTGGATTAACACATTTAATATATGTTTTGGAGGTGTTAAGATGGGTTGGTGGTAACAAAAATTGATATATAACTTTTAGAAGTGGTAAGATGAGTGGTTTTTAACAAATTGGTATGGGGTAGGTTGAATTGAAACACACAAATTGTTTTGGCATTGTTTGAGTTGAAACAATTTTTGTCCATTTTTACAAGAAAACAAAAAGTGAAGTTATTTACGTTGCCTTTTTGATTAGTTAGATACAGGAAATCATTAACTAATCACACAAGTAAAGTTATTTACATTGCCTTTTTTATTTTCGACAGATAGTTTAATCACATTTGAAGAAGATTGTAGGAACTTATCATTAGGAAACCAATTTTCGAGACAAATGTGAAAATATTAATCATAAGATTAATTCAACTCATTATGTGACTTGATTATTGAAGTTGAAATTCGTACTTACGTAAGAAATTTGTTATATGAGTGTGCTATTGGTCAAATTTTAAATTTTGTGATGTTTAGGCATTGTTGTTCTGGAAAATGTGATAGGCGGTCATTGAATTGCATGTCCGTCTCTTTCATATATTTTCTATAATATAGTTCTTAAAGGGAAGTTGTATGTAATGTAACTATTTTCTTCAGGTTTTATTGTAGATAGAATAAATTGTCTCAAACCAACCAAATCGTGTTCTTATATATATATATAGTTTGGAAGGTGGACCGACAATGTTCTTTGATGTTAGTAACATGGGCACACCTATCAAATGAAGCCACATGAAATGGAGATCAAAGGTAGCATAGGATGAGTTAAATGGTGAAGAGATTCAAAAAGTATGCTTAGTTGGTGAATTTAAGGATTGGATTTAAGAAAAGAAGAAAAATAAGAGGGATTGTGGTGGTGGTAACCGTGGAGAAAAGGACAAGTGGTTTGTGATTTGTACAAGGCAAAAAAAATGTCATTCTAATGGTCAAGGTCCTTGGCCTGCAAAAAAAACTGGCAAAGTTATTTTTTATATGCTAAAAAAATGTTGCGAGTAACCCAGAAGTAGGTAGACACACTTATTTGAACAAATTCTTTTTCTTTCCAAATTATTTGCATGTGAAGTTAAATTTGTTTAGAATTGTTGTATATGTTAAAGGGTTGGATATGGATGCTCTTCACATCTCCCACATCGAGGTTAAAGCACAAAGATTATGTGAGTATTTGACTGCATAATAGCTGTTTTATCCGAGACCTACACGAAAATATGTAAGTAAATTTTGACATTTGAAGTCAAAGTTATCACCATTAAGTCAAGATTGTTCCACATAAATGGTTCTAATGGAGGAACAAGTAGTACGCAATAAACTCATACTTCTTACTTATTCGTATAAATTTAATTTTATAAATGTTTATTTATACTTTTTACCTTTCAAGTTTCAATGGTTATTAATATTAATATTTGCCTTATGCAAGGAGACAAAAATCAAGTAACAGTACTCAAAAGATGGATTACAAGATTGGAAAGTGACATAGTAGAAAATGCTTCTACAAGCTAGAAGATGGTTTTTTTTAATAACATGTTGAATAAATGTACATAGAAAACCAAACAAAGTCCCTATTCATATATATATTTCTCATAGTATTATTAGTGTGCAATCATCGCTTTTCGTAATGATGGTGGGAATTGAGTCTGGTGTGGAGTTTTATTAGTCTTTCAACAAATTTGAATGGAATAGTATAGAAGAGAATAGGAATAACATTGGCGTATCTCCAAAAATGACTTTTGTTTGGTTTTACTTTTTTTTTTCTCTACTCATTTGACCCGTTAGGTAAAAATTAACCTAAATAGACCATTATAAGAGTAAACGGGTCAAGACTATCATCTCTATTGGTTATGATTCTATTATACCTGAGTGCAATGCTTATAATAGGAGGTTCCAACATTGACGAAATCATAAATTGCTTTTGTATTTCAAGCGGCATAGCATTGACACAGGAACCAACAGTAGTGGTTGTGACTCCTGTCATGGCTCCACAACAGTGGATGGGCAAAATGGTCAAGAACAGGGTGTTGAAAAGATACATGATATGATAGAAAATGACGACAGAAATGGTGTGAACTGAAGGTAAACGGAAACTGAAGCTGGAATGTAGGTTTTGGTTAGAAATGACGATAGAAAAAGACGACAGAAATGGTGTGAACTGAAGGTAAACGGAAACTGAAGTTAGAATGTAGGTTTTGGTTAGGAAGAAGATGCACAAAAAAAGGAATAATTTAAGTCAATTGTATATTTACTAAAATATGTTATACTACCGCATATTACAAGGGTTGTATAATGAAATTTATTTGTTTGTAGTGTAAAATAAGATAAGTAGCAAATGTTGATACATGTTACATATTTTTCTTAGCTGATGATCTTTTTGAAACAAAAGATGACCACATCAAATCAAAACATTTTCAATAGAGTCTTATTATATTGTTTGATATTTTTTTATTTTATTGAGAAACATTAATCACCCGATAATGAGATTCCTTTCAAATTTAACACAAGACAATTCTCTTTTGCTTTATGTTTCGCAATGACAATAAACAAGAGTCACGGACAACCCGTATATAGAGTAGGTCTGTATTAGCGTTGTCAATAGTCAAGAGTAGAGATGTACTAAAGATATTAACATTGAATAAAGATGGTAGCGTTAATAATCAAACAACAAATGTTGCCTATAAAGAAATATTTGGAGATTTGTAAATAAGTATGCGATCATATTTTGCATAAATCGTTTAATTTTCTTTCTTTTTTTTATAACTTTTTGGTTGTATGATTTGTTAAGCTATATTTATTTACTTTGAATTTTAATCTTCATTTGCATGTCGTTACAATAAATATATTATTATTCATTTCATTATTTGTTTTTAAATCACGTCAAATCAAACATTTGTTGATTCATATATCCATTATTTAGTAAAATTCAATCTTTTTATGATATTTTGCATGCAATCAAAATTCATACGAATTGTATTACGTAACTAAAACTTGTATACTACAATCTTATAGAATTTTCTCCACCTATTGCTTGGACCTGATGCATAATTCATATATCATTTATTGGGTAACATTAAACTTTTTTACAATATTTTTCAAGTAACTCAAATTCATAGGAATTGTAATACGTAAGTTCCAATAATTAAAACTTGTAAGTTCCAATAGTGTTGTTAAACAATATATATAGATACTTTACACATTAAAACTATTAAACTTTATACGTTTGTTTGTCATGTTAGAGATTTAACTACTATTATACAACACATGCGTGTATGTATTTTATAAATTGTCACTTAATATCATCTTATATTCATTTTCATTTTACTTAGGTACTTGCCGCGTGTTAACGCGGGGCTCTAACCTAGTATGTATGAAAAGGAAAGATTATAAACTAACAAACTTTCTGTTATTAAATACAAAATTTGATTTTAAAGTTTTAAATATTAACTTCCTAAGATTTGTTATCATAACTTTCATTTATCGCTTACACGAAAATAGGATCCAACAAAATCAACTAGTATTATACCCGTCCGCTGGGACGGGTTCCTAAAATTTTTAACATTTAAAGTATGTGTACATAGAAGATCCCGATGACGTCTTATCCAACTCGAATTAGTAGTCCCAGAAGTTTATTAGTTCTCGTACATGTTAACTCAAATTTTGTTATTTAGCTGTCACAACGTAACATCTTTGCTTCATTGTGCATAATTTGATTATTATTTTTTTTAAGAAAAACAATAAACAATAAAGAAATAGCAACAAACATATACTGACATATTTGAATTACAAATGCATGAATCAAAGACAAAAAAAACATTAAACAAATTCTAGATACGACCTCCCATTACTTAACACCCGGTGAAACTATAGTGTCGATATAGATTTCACTGTTGATACTTTGATAATAGGCGAGAAACGAAATATATGAATCTCATTCATCCTTGATCTAACATCTCTGCACTCAAACGTACTATGACTGCATTAGTTGGCATTTGTTTCAGTTCGATAATGGAAGTAGTGTTTTCTATTGGTGGACTGACAACAGGTTTTGAAAAATCAACACGTGCAAACCTGAAAAAAGGTGGTATTTTTTCGTTAGTTTTTTAATAGGGAAAAAAGTTAGAAAAAAAACGACAACTAACATTGTTTTGAGCATTTCGGTTTCCATGATTTCAGGTGCCAAGTAGGTGTATGTTGCTCTGGTTGTTTGTAACTGCAAATAGGCTGTAAAAGAAACAAAGGTTAAATGTTTGATGTATATAGGTAAGGGGAAAAGAATTAATATAATGTCACTTGTAAGTCGTTTAGCTTTTAAACCCGTCATTGCTATGATAACCGGTGCTGTTGCATTTTCAATTAGGTGGCGATCAAACCTGTCAGGACGTTAAAATACTAAAAGAAGTCATAGGGTTGTTATCTGAGATCGCGCATGGTGACAACAATATATGGTTGGTTTTTCACTGTATATTTGTCATTTATGCTGTGGACAATACCTATGTAATCTGTAGGTTTCAACATAAGTAATTTGTCAACTGTAATATGTTTTTTGTGCATTAAAAGGTTTTTTTTTTCTATACAAACATTACCTATGATGCCTTCATAAGTAACTTTGGTTTCTGCCATGTGTCGAGTAGCCATTTAGAAATAGTGTTTTTGTATGTCGGGACGGTCAGGAACAGGTGTAATCTGAGTTGCTGAGCCAAATATTATCAGTGCTGGATGAACTAATGTGTTGGTATAGTTATCAGGCTCTATGCAAGCATAACTTTGGAGGTGATAGCAACTGTTCAGTGATAACTTTGGTTCAACAACACTTCGGTCGTCATCCTTTGCCATTGCCTGTATTCCGAAACCCTGTTTCACAAAAAAAAAAATGTAAACTGGTTAGCTGACACAATGGCTATTGACTATGAGCCTATGTTGACTTTAAATGGACGGCAGAATATGTTTCAAGAACTATTTTTTGGTTTTTTTATTGTGATTATCAAACACACCAGAATTCTCAACCTAATTGTTCAATTGTAAGTATTCATGTTTGTAAATAATTGAAACATGGACTGACTATGACACTATGGTGAGTTTAAATGAACAACAGTGTGTGTTGTAAAAGCTATCTATTTGTTTTTTTTATTGTGACTATTTATGTATGAATGGTTGATGTAAACTGAAAGCTCAAGTAACTTGCAGTTGCAGCCTCACTGTTCAATTGATAAGTAGCAATACATAATTCACACCGCATATTAGGAATTTCGTACATTAATGTACACGTACAGGATTTAGTTTAGGACAATAATAAAAATTTAAATTATGAAATCCGATTAACGACAAAAACGTGGAAGATTTTTGTGCAAAAGTTGTCAATTTTAACGGAAAAATGAAGTCGCACACTGCAGCGTTGCAGTCTGAACGTTGCGCTGTTGCTTAGGCATTACGTACCGAATTCGTTGTGTAAGCGATCAAAACATGTTAATTATGCCCCAATTTAACGGCTAAGTGCACAGAGAAATAAAGCAGGTAACTGAAGTTAAAAGACAACCAAACTATACTAAAATGAAGCCTGACAAAATAGATGGGTCATATAACGGGTCAAAACAGGATGTCGTAAAAAAGCACGTAGCTGAAGTTAAAAAACACAACCATTTTATAAACAACAAAACACCATGAATCCAAAGAAGGTAATAATAAAATTTCAAAGTAACATACCTCTCTATCAACAAATAGGAAATGTAGTTCATTGTCGCGATTATTGGGAACCCATTTTCTGATAAATCGAATGCACAGTGGCGGTGCTGCCTCACCTGGACGAAGATATCTAACATTAAAACTATCCATTTCATGCAAACTGTTGCAAGTAAAAAACAAAAATTATAATCTGTTTAGATGTAAGAAAGTTCATGCACAAGAAAAAAGCAATTCATTGTATGAATGAAACAGTTTAGTTATATGTAATAAGAAAAGATTAATAGTAACAATACAATTTCTAAAACCTTCATTTAAAATGTAAATATAAACACATGGCCTAATATGAGTATGTGTGTACAATATCATTTCAAAGACAGTAACAATATAACTTCCTAAAGCTAATTCACGTAAAAATAAATATAAACGTAATGTATTATTATAGTTATAAACAATACAATAAATGAATGAAGTATTTGACTTTTATAAGGTTAATAATAATAAAAGTAGGTATCTACTTTGAAATTTTACAAATCTGAACATCTTCGTTGCATACAAGGTCTTCGACAGTTGTAAGATGGGGCCTCTTGCCTCATTCTTCTCTACATAGTCCATATACAAATTATTGTGGTTGTGAACTCGTTTAATTCAATTAAGTATTAGTGTCGATTACAGAAGTCGCATCAAATATCCGAGGTCCTCTGTCAACAACAGATATAACAACACACATTCTAAAGGATTCAGAAAACAACTTGCTGACCAGATAAAGACTACAACAAAAGCGGAGGAGAGGTCACTTATGCAACAACTGAAGCTAATACATAAAAACAAAGTCTTTTATGGTAATTTAACAAAACAGACCTATAGGGGTAAAATGGTCATACAAAATTTGTGTTTTCCATCAGTAACATCTGATACACCTACGCACCTATTTAGTTAGGCGAATCGAACACATAAGCGCCTATGCCGATGTCTGCACCCTCACCTTCTCCACCCAATCTGCCTGCTCCTTCGTCTGAATTACGTTTAATGTACTGAATTCCTATTATCAGTTGAATCGAACTCTTTTGTGTTCAGCTTAAAATTCTGATCACTGAATAACCTGTAACAACCAAGCTTAATAAGGTATTGTGCCACCCAAACCCGGCAGTCAACAGCATTAACCTACAATATAATCGCTTGCCCTTTGCAACTATTGCTTTAAAATACATGTTACATGTCGCACATACGTACTGCTTCTACCTATAGCACCACATTGACCACCATTTGGATTGCAAATTACACCTACTGAACTGTGTAAACAACACACAGTTGTGACCATTCAGAAACAACACCTAATACATATGTCATCAGTACAACCTGGACTGCGGTACCCTTCGCCATGACTTCTTCTACCAGCTCTAAATACCTTGTCATCAACATAGGCTACCCCAAACAAAATAATCCTAAAGAAAGCCTTAATCTCTAACTGCCCATCTTCCTATTAGTCATCTGTCCTATGTCAAATGGAAAACAATTCAAACAACAGTCCAGTATTCCATACACCACACTAACAATTTGGTGACAGCAACACGATGGATCCACTCACATACCGCATAATGGGAAACAACCAATCAAAAAAATACTCCGACATTCCATTAACCGGTTGTTGCCGGTGGCTTACGTCGACTTCTTGCGACTCACCTGTACCAATAACATGGTTATAGCACCAATGTTAAGAAAAAACTAATAGCACCAAACCTTCCATAGAAACCGACTAACCTTTATGTGTGTCAATCTTTGTGTAAATGGAGCATTCAAGTGTCTTCAAAACCCATCAAAACCTTCCATAGTTATCCGGTATGAAATGCAATGTAATCGACACCGCTGCACTATGGACAGTAACTAAATGCATAAGCCTTATCTTTGCAGTATTAGAAAGAACTAAAAATATAAGCATATACAGTAACTACATTCGAAGGAATATATGGTATGAAATGCAATGTAATCGATTACACGACTGCACTAGATAGTAAATATATGCACACACACAATATCGATGCAGTATGAGATATAACTAAAACAGTTTGCGAATGAAATGTCGAATCCGAAACAAAAAAAAAATCATCAATAAACAGGTGTCATGCCTCATATAAAACCTTTTAACAATCGATACGTGTAACAGTTTTGTACAAAAAAATGAACATTAAAAAATGAATGTGGTAGATCAGGGATCAGATCACTCACATAGATCAGCAAATCATCTTCAAACTCATTCTTAAGTTCCTTATCAAACAAAACCAAGTAGGTATAAACTATTTTTGCTCAAAAAAAAAACAACTTTTAAACGTCGTTAGGTCATCAGACGTCTTTACCACCACGTTTCCAGCGACGGTAGTCTTTGCTCCGGTAATCTTCATCGTTATCATCATAAGCCTCCACAACATCTTGTTGCAGCCGTTACCTGGTACAAGCTCGTCTGAACCCTAAATCGATTGAACGATGAAAGCCCTAAAAAACGACAACAGTTACCCACTTCAGATTTACATTCAAGATCTTCATTAAGGGGGTTTTGTGAAGAATGAGAGAGAGAGAGAGAGAGGTGGTGACTTTCACGATCTTCAGACGATGAAGTTTGAAGGCGCCAGAAAATCGATTGAAGATAGAGAAGCAAACACCATTTTTTTGTTGGTTGAATTTCATGTTATGTTGAATGTATGTTTGTTTCTGTAGTGAGTAGTAGATATTAGAGATAAATGTGAGTATGGAGTAGGATGTATACTTGGATGGGGAAGAACTACCCATACGACATCCCAGTTTTGTAGGAGTGGAGTGGTAAAAATGTTAACTGCTTTTGAAAAATATAAACTGCCAAATTCTTGAGGAAACTGCCTATTTAGTAGGGTTGAGATTTAATCTCAACAATAACTACCTCCATCCAATGGTTAAGATCAAGTGGAAAAAACAGTTTTTTGTGCAAATGTTGGTAGTTAATAGGTGCTGAACAATTATATTAATAATTAAACTTTAAATAATATTTTTTTTGAAAGCAAACTTTAAATAATATTTTTTTTTGAAAGCAAACTTTAAATAATATAACGATAATTATGTAGCATGGGCTAAAATTAAAATAACAAACACATATCTATTTTCAAGTTAACTATGTGCAACTGGGTTTGGACTAAGTAAATAGATTAGGTGATGTATCGGGTTAAACAAATAATGTGTGTGTGTGTGTGTGTGGGGGGGGGGGGGGGGGGGGTGGGGGGGGACTACACTTCTGAAACAAACAAAAAAAAACACTAGGGGGTATGGGCTCACCCCTAACCCACTAAAAGATGTGCCCCTACCTATGTAGTAATGAAATTACCATAAGTATGTTACTTATTGTTAAAATTCCTCGTCTTATATTAAGTATGTTCACAAGGCCTCATAACCTTAACGATTTGGAGACTCATGTGTAAAAATTAATGAAACTTTGATAGCACCACTCGACTTAAATCTATTGCATGTTTTATTGAAACAAATATGTGGTGGTGGGAAAAGACTTGAAATAATCACTATACTAGATGGTTGTATCAACATATTTTTTACAATGTATAAGGTCTTATTTAAGTGATTATCTCCGGTATCCTTCCCCATGCTTCCTCTATTGTGATACATGTATTGTAACCTAGCGTTGTAGGTTATTATTGTTGCACTTTATTGTGATAAATGTATACGCAGAGTTAGTAACTTAGTATACAATGTTGTTAATGTTTGTTAATCTAGGTTTTGTGATGTTGTTAATGATGCTAGTGTTAATTTGAATGCTTTCGTGACGTCTAAGTGATGTTAATGTTGTTAATGATGGATTTGCACATTCAATTTGGATGGATCTGCACGTTTGGATGGGTATGCATGAATTTCAATGGGTAGGGAAGCAAAAATGAAGTAAAAAAAGAAACAACAAACCACGGATGCATATCGAAAGGAAATAGAGTAATACCTAATGGGGGACTCGATGAAGAAATAAAATGAAGGGAAAATCACGAAAATGCCCTATTGACCAAGTCATTTACGAAAATATCTCGTTCCCGTCTCTTTGGAGATACGGGTCACACATTCCAAGACGTCTCAAACGTCTCTCAAGACGTCTCCAAATCCAACCAATAACTCACCGCCATGTTATCACACACGTGCTCTATCCTTCTCTCATCACTCTCTCTAATAATTATCCCGTGACATCTCTCTCCTCTCCTTCTCTCTTTATCCAAAAAATTAAAACTGAATTTCCAAGACGTCTTCTCAAGTCATTTACGAAAATAGCCCGTTCCCGTCTCTTTGGAAAGACGGGTCACACATTCCAAGACGTCTCTCAAGACGTCTCCAAATCCAACCAATAACTCACCGCCATGTTATTGGTTGATGACGTGACGGTAAGTTATTGGTTGGATTTGGAGACGTCTCGAAAGACGTTTGAGACGTCTTGGAGAAACGGGCTATTTTCGTAAATGGCTTGATGAACAGGCCATTTTAGTGATTTTTCCTAAAATGAACGTCCGGGACTCAAAAGAAAATTTAGGGACTCAAGGTGTATTTCGTCCAAACCAAGTGGACTCAAACAAAATTATTAAAATAAATCGAACCCCAAAAGGCCAAAACTCAATGACAATTTCCTTACAAACCTACCACGTTCATCATAAACCCACTCCTTCCTAACCCCAAAACCAAAATCCTCTGCTTCCTTTCATGGCTACCTTCACCATATTCCTCCTCACCTTCCTAACCATCACCACCCATGCCTCACCCAACCAACCACCACCACCTCCCTCTACCTCTCCCCTAAAACCCTCTTCTCCAACTACAACAACATGCTCCCCTCTTTCAAAATCTTCATCTACCCATCACCACCCACCACCACCACACCCACACCCACACCCTTCACCACCACTCAAGAATCCCTCTTCTACACCTCTCTCCTCCACTCTCCTTTCCTCACCATGACCCTACCCAAGCCCACCTATTCCTTCTCCCTTTCCCTCCCTCCATATCCACTCGCAATTTAGCCCGTTTCATCAGAACCATTCGCATCACCTTCCCCTTTTGGAACCGTACATTAGGTGCCGATCACGTTTTCCTCTCAGCCGCCGGCGTTGACTCTTCTTCTGACCGAAACATCGTTGAATTGAAGAAAAACTCTATTCAAATCTCATGTTTCCCCACACCTCCCGGCTTTTTTATACCTCATAAAGACGTCACCTTACCTCCTATGCACTCGTTTCAAGTATTAACTCCGTTGGTCAACGTTACAAAGACGTATTTAGGTTACATGAAACTAACTGATCATGATCAAACAGTTCCAACTCCGTTTAATAATTTAATTGAAGAAATTAGCCATGATCCTGATTTTATTATTGAATATGATCAGGCGGTGAACAATAAGGAGAAGAATATGAAAAACAGTAGGTTTTGTTTGTTTTTGTATGGGTATAATAATATGACGTGGATGGTGGAGGCGATGACGTCAGGGTGTGTGGCGGTGGTGATTACTGACCGTCCGATTCAGGATCTGCCGTTGATGGATGTGGTTGACTGGTCAGAGATGGCGGTGTTTGTGGGTGTACAAAGTGGTGTTAAGGGGTTGAAAGGGGTGTTGGATGGAATAGGGAAAAGTAGGTATGATGGAAGGTGGAATCTGGTGTGGCGGCGGGTACAGCATTTGGTGTGGAACGCGGAACCCCAGGCGTATGATGCGTTCCATATGGTTGTTTATCAGCTGTGGTTGAGACGGCATACCATTAGATACGCTAGATGGGTCCAGCAGTAAAAAAAATGGGTAAAGGAGTATTTTTTTTTTTTTTTTTTGCTATTTTTATATTCCGTCTTGGCGTCTATGACGTGACTGGGTGGTTATTGCATGCTTTACTTATTTTTCTGTTTTGAGCATTGTATAAATGTATTTGTTTGTTGATAAATACAACATAATCAAAGATTAAGAATCGTTATGTGTCAATTAAATTTGGAATTTGGCCTAGAAGAATCGTTACAACATAATCAAAGATTAAGAATTGTAAACAAGTTGATTAATATAGGTGTAGAAGAAGAGTTTGTGCAAGACATCAAGTTACCATTAAAAATAGGAATACTATAAAAGTATAAAAGTTTATGTAAGAAGATTAAATGACAGACTGAAATCAGTAGATAGATTCTAAAATACTCCATGGAGGTTTGGCAGCTGATCTTGCAGTGGTGTATGGTGCCTAGTTTTATGCTTTTTATGTGATTATATTGACGGCTATTTGGAGGTTGTGTAATGAGATTGTTCATAACCAAAAAGCCGGTTTCGGTTCGGACTATTTTGGTTGAGACAAAGGTAATGAGCTTCCTATGGGTGAAGAATCGGGCGAAGATGGTGGATATGTCGTGGGACTCTTGGTGTAGGTTTGATACGGTTAGAATGGGATAGTTTTTGTTGTTGCTTGGGGTTTTTTGCTGTTCGGATTTTTCGGTTTGTAGTTCTCCGATTTTTTTGCTAGCTCCTTGCTAGCTGTTGAAATAAAAGTTGTTTTGTTGACCGTTCAAAAAGACCCAAGTAATTTTAATACACTTCAATAGTAATTCATACAATAAAGATATATATTAACTATAAAATTTATCTAGAAATATTTAGGTAAACATTAATTACACTAGTAAAAGATACGGTTGCCATTTAAGACGCTTTTTTAATGTTCTGTACGACTGTGCATGAATATTTTTGGTTCGCTCAATTATTTTTTTGAACGACAAATTTTTTTAACACCCTTTTATTTCACCTTTAACCATGCATTTGCAAGGATTTGAAACCCATAACCTTACACTTGTAAGGGGACACAATACCACTAGACCAATAGATTCAGCTTTTGAAAAGAAAAAAAAGAAAAAAAAACTATAAGCAATGTTACCAAATTGACTTTCTTTGTTTATTAAAGCAATTGAGTTAAGCAGATGCTATGCTACTTTACAAAAGCACCACATCTCCTCCCATTAGACCATGGGTGTGGATCGGTGAGAGTCTTCGGTGGGGGTGACGTGGAGGGCTTCCCCGTCGGGGAACACCGCTCCACCGAGCTCATATCGGTACCATCGGCATATTTTCCCCGTCCACCCCGTCCCTTTAATCGAGAAAAAAGTGACCGTTGCCATATGATTTTCAAGGTTTTGGAGAGGGAGAGATGTTTAAGAGAGAAAGAGAGAGAGAGAGAGAGAGAAGCAGATCTGTTGTTTTACCGGATACGACGACAGTGGAGCTTTTGTTGCCGGAGACGACGGCGGTGACTGGTGGTGCTTCTGTTTCCAGATAAGACCACTAGCGGTGGAGTTTTGTTGCTTTTGTATAACACACACACATGTATATTATTTTGCTTCTGTATAACACACACACCACACACATATATATATATATATTTAATTTTAATGGATTTTTAAAATATAATTATGTAATTAAATAGATTAAATAAAATAATAAAAAAATGAAGGGGAAGGGGGAACCATTTCCCTTGGAAGGGGGAGGGAAAGGGGGAAATGACGTGACAATGATGTGGACAAGAGAGAGGGAAGGGGGAAGGGTTCCAAACCCCATAGCCTTATTGCTGGTGGCGAAAATGCGAATAAGAAAGCTTTGGTGCTGGCCAGTTTGATGATGAAAATAAAAGACCATATTTACACTCGGGTTTGCAGGATGAACAAGCACCCAACCCCGTTGTTGACCATGGGAAACTCCGGGTCAAGTTGGTTAGGGTGGGTAGCATCCTGATAGACAAGTTCTACAGGTTATTGAAAAACCAATGTAAGGGTTGACCATGTCATTTATTTCCTACTAACAAGCCTGAATTTGTACAAAAAAAAGTGCAGAGTATTTGCAACAATTGATTGATGAAAGTTCATCCGAAAAATTACCAATAATTTCTTGAAGGCGAAATCCAACCCATCAGCATTCATGTTGTAGAACAGAATAACAAGGATTATGAGTGTTCAGAATACTAAACTTACCAAGCTAAATATATATATACACATTCAATCCAGGAACAGTTGAAAATAAGAGAGGGGGAGGGGGAGAGGGTTGAAGTCCAGTCCACACAGTCTTTAGCGGCTGAAGCTTCAAGAGTGATTATAATAAGCAGTACAAGAAACAAAAAATGTCCCCTTCAGATCCAGAAACTGTCTCTTCTTCCCTACATCAGGAAGATTAATCAACACAAAATCAAACACAATATTACATTAATACGGAAAAAAAGCGTACATATACAATCAATCCTGCTAGTTCTTAATATAGCTTGTGAATATTCTAGGGATGGCATTGAACTAAAACCAGATACTATCACCCTAGTTCCATCCTAGGCTTCTTTGCAATCCAAACACTACAACAAATATGTGATTTCTCCACACAGGTTATGTAATGTAACTAACTTATGTCACACTTATAAGTACATAGAAGTAGTTTAACCATACAAGTTTGTAGACTCCATGAAGAGAAACCATTAGTGTACTATGTTTTGTATCTTTAGCAGTCTCCTTTGTGAGATACATATATACAGTCAAATAAAATGACGCAAATTTATTAAAGAACACCTTTAGTACAGTAAATCAAAAACAAATATCCTTTAAACACACGGAGCAACACAAAACAAGTTTTTTTTCTTCTCTTCACCATATATCAATTTACCAATCATTGCAATTCACCCATGTTTTACCACCTAGAATCATCAGTCAAGACATATATAATTCAATCTGTACTAGGTTTGAAGTAAGCAAAATATATCAGAATATAGTACAAAACTACAAAGAAAATGTATTCTAGCACAAAAAGAATCATTTCAAGTTAAAGTAAAATAATTAACAAGATTTATCTGACCTTGGAAGTTAGGCAGTCAATATAACACCACGACTACATTTTCGTAGACATCATGAACTTATTTCTCTTATCCACTGGTTTCAGAATTTGGAACGAACACAGCAGATTTTCATCGACACTCATCATTGCACCAGCCTTATCAAATTCGCCACAGTAATTTGGAGCCGAGAATATAGTTACCAGTTGCCTGT